>PVIU01012537.1:28245-59763 GCA_004026605.1 Ondatra zibethicus | reverse complement strand
CTGGACTGGGACTGAATGAGCATATGATCAAACCAGACTCTCTGAATGTGGCGGCGAAAGTTGGCAGATGGAGAACCCATCAACAATGACACCAGGACCTATCTCTTCTGCATGTATTATCTTTTTGAGAACCGAGTCTTTTTGAATGCACTCCTTCCTAGGCCAGGAGGGATGGGGGTGGGCCTTGGACTTCCAACAGAGCAGGGCACCATGCCCTCTTTCAAGGAAGAAGGGGGAGGGAGGAGGGGTGGTGAGGTAGTGGGAGGGGACCGGGAGAAGGGGAAGAAAGGAAAAAAAATTTATTTCTTTAATTATGTTCTTGAATGGAAAAAATAAAACAAAACAATGTATGGAAAAAAAAAAGAAAGTGTCCTGTAAAACATGCTAACTCTCAGCGATTTTAACTAGTATCAATGTTTCTTTGTTACCTGAGCATTCTATAACTTCTGCAGATCCTCTTTGTCATTAAAATTCTGTATATTTGTTGTAGTTGTTACTGTTACTGTTATCTTGTTTCTTTTTCATATATTCTACCTAGTCAAACAATTAATATATGAACATTGACGCTTTTACTTATTTTTCCAAAGTTGCATCCCTGACATTTATTTTTCTTGTTTTATTCCACTAGCTAGGATTTCAAGACTGTTGGAAAATGTGCTAAGAGAGTGAATTTCTTATCTTCTCTCTGGTTCTAGTGAGATATCTTCAGCTTATCAACATTAAATACAGCTTATGTGTTTTGGGTACATGTTCCCTAATCATAAAGGTTGAAGAAGGTCCTATATTACTGTAGCTAGATTTAAAGATGTGAATAAAGACATATAATAAAGTGCCATGAGCCTTTACAAAAATAAGCTTAAACAGTTCCAGAGTGGAAATGTCTAAAATTATCTTACACCAAAAGTAGCTTAAGGAAAAGAAGAATAGAACTAGGAAATGGAATGTAGACTAATAAATTTAACTTCGGGCCATGATTTACTTTCATTTTCATATTAAGTGAATCCATATCAAAAAAAGGAATATACGCTATGGATATGAGGAAAGGGATTAGTGAGAGGGAGGATGTGTTTAGAGCATACATCTATCTGTTCATACTGGCTCTTAGCTTGTGAGGTGCAAGCCCTGTGAAGAACCTCTATCTCCAAAAATATCTACATTATGATTCATAACAATAGTAAAATTGCAGTATAAATTAGCCAAAAACTAATAATTTTATGGTTGGAGGTCACCACAGCAGGATAACCTATATTAAAGAGTCACATCATTAGGAAGGCTGAGAACCACTGATACAGTCTGTCATTTACTTAACATCTATTTTTGACTAGTTACATGTTTGGGAAACCCTACTATACTTCAGAGTATGCAAAGGAGTAAAGATTTTAAAAACAGAATATTCTATATTTAACCCTACAAACTTAATAGCACATGTTTAACTCTAGAGAAATAATATTCAACATAAATATTTTGTTGGTTTGTTTTTTATTTTCTTACAATCCAATTTGAAAAATTACTTTTTACAAAGGTTACAACACTAGATGCTAAAAACCAATTTCTGCAGACATCTAGAAGGAGATATAAGAACATATCAGGAGGCAAATTTCTATCAGGAAAGATAGCAAAACTTCAGTACACCCTGGATGGCAAAGACAAGCCATGTTATCTTTCTCCTCCCGACCCCGAGCACTCACGTTTTCATTTTGCATCTACCATTGGTAGCCTGTGTATGCTACATTTTCTGCTCAACTGCTCCTTTGATCTTGCTCCTGTTCATTTCTTTCTTTCTTTGAGTCTTCAGAATAGGTATTTTTTACAAGAATCCAAAAACACTCCCTGCACATGAAAAAATTCTAACTGACTGATGCTGGTGAAAATACTTGCAATGATGTTGATTTTTTTGTTTGTTTGTTTTGTTGTTTGTTTTTTTTTTCGTAAAAATTAAAAGGTCAAAAGTCCCACTAATGAGATTATCCTCTTTCTAGCTACTGTGTTATAGCAGTCTTTAAACTTTAAAACTTGAAAAGGGTAGTGATTCTTGACCAATCAAAATGAGTTTTAACACCATTCAAACTATCCCTTTACATTTGGAATAAATTTTGCATATTTGGCTTGCAGCACAAATTATTTTTATCACTTACACAATACCTTTATCACTTACCTCTTTATTCACAATATTAACAACCATATTTTCCTTTTATGTCTTGTTCTTTGACAAGTAAATTACTCTGGCAAAATTGACCATTGTCCCATGGCTTCACGTCTTTTAAAATGGAATCAGTACCTCATGATAGCAAGGGGTTAAGCACTGAACACATATTAAAATAACTTAGATAAGACCACATTGAAATTAGTCACTGGGTGATTTTGAACAGCTTAGCATTTCTGAATCTCAATTTTACAGTCTGCAAAATAGACATGATAGGGTTGTAATTAGAAATATAATGTGCTTAATAAATATTTAAAACAGTTTAGAAAAGAAGGCAAAAGGCTAAATAATGTCTAGTTGTATCTTGCCATCTTATTTCTTCTGAAATTCCCGTCACACTGTAGATTGGTCCCTTTTTTTAAATGATTAATTAATTTTTTCTGTACTTATCACAGTTTCCCTTGCTTCCTCTCTTCCCAGTCCCTCCCCCCAACCTCCCATCCTGTCCTTACCTCACCCCCACTTCACCACGTGGAATTCACTCCTCCTCCTCTCTTTTCGGAAAAGGGCAGCTCTCCCATATGCATCAATCAGTCATGATGTATCAAGATGCAGTAAAAATAGGAAACTCCTCTTCTATTATGGCTGGAAAATGCAATCCAGTAGGTGGAAAGTGTTCCAAAATCAGTTAACAGTCAGAGACAGCCCCAATTCCTCATCCAGGAAGCACCTATAAGCCCAAGTTTGTCATTTTGTGTGTTTTCTTTTGATCTCCTTGGCCCCTCTGACAACCAGCTCCATAGCATTCAGCCTACAATTTGCCCTGCCTATAAGAAATGTTGGGGTAAATGTGGTGCAAAGATTATGGGAGTGACCAATCAATGACTTGTCCAGCTTGAAACCCATACCATGAGAAAGATTATGGGAGTGACCAATCAATGACTTGTCCAGCTTGAAACCCATACCATGAGAGTGAGCCCACCCCTGGCACTGAGTGCCAGAACCCAGAGGTGGACAGCCCAGAGACCTGGGATAGAACCTAACATGACTGACAAAAAAATGACATCATTTCTGATGATATTCTCCTATAGTCACAGATAGATTTTAGCCCAAATATCCTCAGAGAGGCTATACCCAGCAACTGACGGAAACAGATGCAGAGATCTACAAGCAAACATTAAGTGGACCTTAAGGAATCCCGTGGAAGAGGGATAGGCAGGTTTATAGATTTTTAAAAATTGTGTTGTCTTCACTGAGTGCTGGATTCAAAGTTTCATTGAATATCATTGCATTGATTTCACTTTATATGTGTGTCAAGCCCTAGCAGAATATATGGTATATTAAAGGCTTACTGACGATTCAATGACCAATAAATGGCAAGTACTTGGAAAACTACATGTGATAGCCTAGTATGAATAATATAACCCTTTTTGTACACTGTCCTCTCCTTTATCTTCAAGGCCATTAAAACTTCCTGATTAAGAACTGGCTACATCATTGTTAAAATATAGGTACTTAAACACTATTGACTAAGGTAGCAGGTTCTATAGTAAGACTTGCAATTTTCATAGAAAGGAAACAGGTGGCTTTCTGTTCCCATATACATGGCTTATCCAAAATTAATCCCTCTAAAAGTTGGTAAAAATTTGTTCTGATAGAAAAAGAATTGTTTCTCAAAATATCAATATATATACTGTCTCTAAAGAAGAACAATTGCCTTTGAAAGATGAGGTTACTCTGTTACCAATTTAGAAATAAAACCAGCTGAACGCCAGTGGTAAATGATAGAAATTAGGTTAGCATTTACTAGTTCCTTGCTGCCAATTGTTGCTAAGTTCTTTGACACAAAAATCGACAAGTAGAGCAAATCATTCTGAAAAGAGCAATTGAAGGAAACTTGTCCTGAAATCACTGGTGAGTTAATGTCATATAATAGGAGTCTTGCCATCAGGTCTCTAAAATCACACTGGTTAAAAGAAGTTTGTTGCAAACTGAAGTCATGGCTAGATATATAATTGGTGTCCAACCTGTTTGCCAGAATGCGAAGAAGGTGCCTCTCCATGTTCAAGCCATTGGTGGCATGGTCAATAGATTAAAAGTGGTTTAAGAGTAGAGCTCTTCAGTTTAATGTTGAGGTAACTGAAAGGGAAAATATAAATGAAACTTCATCCTGATTATTAAAAGCAGATTAAATGGCACAGGAAGAAAATAACTCAATTCCTGAACCTCAAACTGGCATTAAGAGAAGATTTTGGCTATGTTCATTCTATCAAGGAATTAACTATAAGGAAACAGACTGGAACTCTATTGTGTCTTTAAGATAAACTTATTTAAAGGACTGAAAGAAGAGTAGAAGAAACAAAACAAGAACAGTGATAAGAACTGGAGACAACAAACCTTTCACCCTAGATCTGAGCCAGCAAGGAGTGTGTCTACCACTAACATGATCTCCCAGGTCTTGAGTCAATCCTTGAGTTATAAGAGATAAGAGTCCTAGTAATGGCAGAACAAAGGTCACCAGATGAAATGAGAGAGTTTTCCCACATTGGATATTGAAACTATATTTATATAAAATAATATTTGACCTTTTCTAAGTGATTTCCACTTCCCAAAAGCACTTTCATTTTGTTACTCTTTCATCACTACAATACCTTCAATTGTTTGGAAACTATTTTATAAGTATCAGTAGTCAAGGAGATGTGACAATGTTTGAATATTAAGTGTCCTTCAAAAGTCTATATGCTATTCTCTCAGTTGCCAACCAATGGAAATGCTGACATGTGTCTGGTGATTTAGAAAATGGGGCCTATTGTAAAGAAATTCCTTTCTCAACTTCCATGAGGTACACAACTTTCTACCACAACTATTCTCATGTGATCTTCAACTAACCACATCTCCAAAGGCAATGGGTCCAAGAGAACACAGACTGAAATCTTTGAAACTTTGAGCCAATAAATATTTGACTTTTTAAGTAATTTACTTCTGGTGTCTTATTAGAAATGGAAAACTGAATAACACAGAAACCCAACTCAAATTGGAAAGAATAAACATTATATCCATGTCCTTGAATTGCTGAGTGTTTATATAGTCTCTTTTGGGTCTTTGGCCATACCACCATGATGCAGCAGATATGGTGAAGTAGTTCTTTGAGAAATATTGACTCTGTAGGCACACACACACAAAGAAAGATTTGTATAAAATTTAAACTAAGATTATTCAGTGAGCTATCTAGAGAGATTCTTTAAAATAACTTAGCTGGGCTTCATTCCTCTTGTTGGCTATCTCCTGTCTAATATGTTGATAAAAATGTTGGTGTCTCAATGATCATCTTGCAGGCACAATGCAATTTTAGGTGAAAATCAATGATAAGTATACTAGACCAATATTTCAGTCATCCTGCATTTCTTATTTCTGGATTGCAAGCTCTGTGGAAGAAAATAAAATCATGTCTTTTCTTTTATGATGCTTTTCTGATTTGAAATATGGCTTTCTAGGTTATAGGTTAACAAATCGGTGCAAAACAGTGTACACATGTGCTTAAAATATGAACGGGCTTCCACACGAATCTACACACAGGTTCAGACATGCTTTTGTCAATAAGTCTGAGTAGACACATACATTTGTTAGCACTTTTGAACTGTTTGCTTTAGTAGGGTTTTCTGAAGTCCAATCTTTCGCAAATTGCATGAACATAGTTGGCTGTTACAGCTAGTTTACTTCCCGCCGAAGTGACAGGCTTGATTAGTAAGTGTGCCCTTTATCTATAAGGTTCTTATTTGTCTACTGTTTCACAGTTATCAATTCTGATGAATGGTGCAATTAACCTTTCCATTATTAAAACAATTAATTGCAAAAAATTAAAGACATGACAGGGACAAAATATTAATGCATAAATTATTAGGTTCAGAAATTATAATTATTAGTCCATGTACAATAATTGTGGCATAAAGATTGAAGGAATTATATGCTAAAATTTGTTATAACAGGCTTTGTTTTTCACTTCATTTATGTATAAAAGATGGAATATTTTACATTGGGCTCAATGCCTACATGGGTATCGGTGTTGGCTAAAAGCCGCCAGAGTATGAGATAGGAGAATTGGGAAATTAGTGCTAGTCAAATAATATTAGAATTATACACACACAAATGAGTGTTATATAAATTAAAAATTTTGAAAGCTTGAGACATAATTGATGGCATGCTGAAGCTGAACCCACAATTATATCTTTCCCTTCTTTAAATCTACAAGGAAGAGAAAATGGGCTAGGCAGAAGTGAATACATTTCACTCCATATCAGAATACTTAAAGAATGCATTTTTGCTTTATGGGACACATAACACTCATTACTTAAACATCAGTTTGGAGAGAGTGAAAAATGTTGGTTCAGACGAGCTCTTCCCATCAGCTTTTGTAACAAACAGAATGAATGAGGAGAAACACTTTAATAACTAAGAAATACATGAACTCCAGCTCCTTCCTTGTTCGGAGACATATATTCTACACAAATAATATGGAGCTTTTCTACTCTGAATTGAAACATTCCTCCTTGGAGAAAGAGATAGACTCAAAAGACTTAAAAGTTCAGATGTGACAAGAGCCGTGAGGTCCTTCCCCAAGGTGATATAATCAGTAAACCATTGCTGTAAAATGAATCTTCAGAAGAGTTGCCTGACAGATGAGCAGCAAGCTTCCTGGGCTAAGCTTACCTCACTTTCATCCATGCCTAATAGACATTCAGTTATGCAGCTGTCCTTCGCTCTCCCCATGTTCCTGTAGACACACTAAATGCTAATGGCTTTACCAAACTTCACTGGAGTGAAATCATTTTTGGGTCTGCCAAAGATGACCTATCTAGACTGAATAGGCATTTGCTCATGTCTTTTCAGAGTAAGCATTCAATATTGTTCAAAGGATTAGCCACCTTTGATTCTTAACATATAGAATGGGGACTGAATAGAAATTGAACTTTGATTTTACATCAGTATAATTAATACGAGTTTTAATCATCATATCCCTATAAGCTTTGGCTTCATTGGTACTAATTGGAGTTACAGAATGTTTTTGGTCAGGATGCATCACTGAGTGAACTATATTAGTTCCCCAAAGAATAGTCATTGGTGATCCAAATCCGGATCAGCTGAAAGGCAGAAATAGAAACCGAAGCCTGGGTCATCACCAGGAATGAGGGCAGAGTGGAGGATTGGGTGGGTAGAGGGGTGGGTGGAGTCTGTAGGAGACCTAGCCCAAGTAACTCTGTCAGAAGGAGAGGGAAAAAAAAGATAAGGAATGGTCATTTGTGATCCTTCTACACGGACAGAAATTTTGGAGCAAGGCCAGTGGCACGCCTAAGGTACATAACACCACCTTACATGTTTCTACTTTATTTTTTACCTCTTTGTATATTAGATGTGTGTGGGTGTGGGTGTGTGGGGGGTGATAACATGTATCAGTGTATAGCTTCAGGTTTTTGTCTTCATCTTTCACAATTTTGGGGCAGAGTACATTGTTTTGTTGTTGCTTATATAGGGTTACTTGAACTGAAAGATTCTCAGGATTCTCTTGTCTTTGCCTTCCATCCCTTTGTAGGAGGAACAGGATAAAACACATGCCATCATATGAACTTTCATGTGTTCTGGAAGACAACACAGGTTGAAAAAAAGGTAATTTTATCCACTAAACACCTTACTCTTACATATTATGAAGATTGTACCAGACATTTAATTTCATATGATGAAGATTTTTTCAATCTCAAGTTTTCTTAGGTTTGAATGACTTAATAATGATCATGTAAACCCACCTAAGGTCTGTATAGAGGCTGCTTTATAATTGAACTGAAAGCAGGAAAAAATAACTGTTTTCTGTCATACTATTCAAATATTCTACAAGCCAGGCATGTCAAATCTGATACCTTTCAAAATGATACAACAATTTTATAGTAATAGTACTTGATGGATTGCTTTGTCAAAGGGAAATGGGATGAAAGTGCTCTGAAAATATGGTAGGAAATACAGTTGGCTGCAAAACAGCCATTTTAGTAAGTAAAAGAGCTAAGGCATTTTGAGAATATCTGGAGAGATGAAGAGGTAGGATTAGAGGGAAAAAGGTGTATTTTCATGGGCTTTCTAATAAATTTTTGTTACATATGAAACTATTTGGATATAATTAATTGATAAAAATATTTAATAACTGAACTCTCTGTTTTGTGTTAACTACATAATAGACACTTGGTTTGTGCACAGAATTGAAAAACATTTCTTTTTGGAGTTGATTTTCAACATCTTCTTTGTCTTCTTTGTAATAATAGATTGTACATTGTCAAATTTGTAAATTACTAATTATTTTAATATAATTTAAAATATATAAGACAATACATCAAGGAAAAAACATTAAAGGTAATAAGAAAGAATATTAAATAGCACTAATAATTACTCATGAAAATTACAATATTTCCTTTCAAACAGAAATTATTATTTACTAATGATAGACATTTTAATTTATGACAAATGCAATCTCTAATCAATGATCTAATTTGGCTGAAGTTGTAGTGAAGGGATAGTTGGAGTGAAGGCAGAATGTATGATGCCTGGATCTTTTTGTTTAATTGTGTGGCTCAAACACGAATAAATATTTATCTAACCACCTGATTTAGTGTTGTAAAATGCATGCTGGGAAAGAATACAACTATTTTTTAGATAATATTCATAACATGATGCTTTATCCTTTAGATAATTTAAGAATATATAAATCATGTTGTTTTCTTCTCATAAAATTTAACAGGAAGTGAAAATGAAATATATATTTTTATTTAAATATTTTAAAATTTATTTCTTCCATACAGATCAAATTAGATTAAATTAAGATTTTATATTTGTCATTACGGGGATTTAGAAATAAAATCAGCAAACATCATCAAAAATATTTCTTTTTAAGAAATAATTCTTAGGTCTTTCCTTTCCTGCAGTGATTTTATCAAGTAAAACAATTCATCCATGTAAAATATATAATCTCACAATTAAAACCTTTTAAGAAAGTAAAGCCCTATTTTTATTCTAATGAATTGTCTGATTTTAATACATGCATTCTCCCTTTGATTTTTCATTGACGTTAATCAAATTATGAAGTAGTTTGTAAGTACTACTATGTTATCTTAAAATGGTAATGTCTTATTCAATGTCCTCCACCCGAACAAAATATATAGAATCATTTAGGAGATGACTTCTGTGCTTGCAAAGACTGGGCACATTCAAAATCCTCAATGGTGGCAAGGTGCCTGGAGACACTGGGGGAAGGAGACCCCGGTCAGTGTTAGGGCAGTTGAGCTCCATCTTTGTCAGGGAGGACCGATTTCTTCACTTAATACTTCCAGTTGATTTGATGAGGCTCATGCAAATTATATGTTGTCGTCTTTCCGTAAGTCTACTGAATTAAATGTTAATACCACAGGCCTGGACTGGTGACTCTCTGGCCAAATACCTGTATACTGCTTGACTAGCTAATATGACACATAAGTGGGCCCACATTAACTATCACATATATGGTTACATAAAAATAGAACTTAAAATAGATAAAAATAATGATAATCTTTGAATTTATTTGTGGCTTTCTGATTTTAAATTGCATTTCTCTTGAATAAAATGTAAAGGTTATGAAATGATCAATCGCTTATTTATCTAACAGAAAATGTTTCAAAAATTAGGGGATATTTCTGCACACACAGTGCGTTACTCATTAAAAAAAAAGATGAACATGAAGATGAGCTTCCAAAATTTTTCATATATTTTATTGAATATGTTTAAATCCCCGGAAAATTTCTAAATTTCACTCTACTTGCTAGCCTTACCATGACCTGATTGGTTTTTAGTTTCATGTACCATGTTTACATCTACAAAACAGTTATTCCTTATTAATCTAAGATTATTATAACTAATTGTCATATCAAACACAATACATTCTCATTCCCAAAATGAATCATACAGCTATAAACTGAATGTCAATCATATATATTTGGATATGTGTGTATACATATATATAATTAGTTATATCACAGATACACATATAGCTCATTAGTTTCAAGTTTCACTAATAAGGAAAATACTCACACAAAAGACTCAAAGAAGAATGTCACTCATTACAGGCAGTGCTTGAAAAGTATGCCGTGGTTAGCATTCTACAAATATGTAATCTTGTTACATTCTGAAATGCTATAATACTGTGCCCTTTTCTAAAATACAGTTTACTAGAGCATGGCAGGAAGAAGGCAGGAGGCCAAAAAGTGGAACAGGCAATTATATAATGTAAGTTATATTTCTCATTTTCAAATGGAAATTTTTTTTCCTTGAAATCTGATCTTTATCATAATCCGCTATGCCCTGCACCCTTATGGATACAGAAAATTTAATTGTCAGGCTTAACTGAACCCATCTATTTAATTGTTTTTCCTTGAATAGTTTTAAAATTTTAATTGATGTGATTTCTCTAGCTGTTAACTGAAATGATTGAAGTCTCATTTCTAGAATTTTCTTTGTAACTTCTGAAGCCTTTCTGAATACAATAGTTGTGGCAATGAGCTGTTGAAGCTGACTCCATGTTTATTGTTTATCACAAGCCCTTCTTGTCTGATCTGAGTTTTCAGGGATTTGTAGAGATCATGTATCTGATAGTATGAAAACATCTGTGTTTGATTCAAAGACAGCATTTTCTTCTTCTCCTCATCAAACTGAAATGCTTGGGTACTGTGAGTTCCAGAATTACATTTATAACTAGAAAACATCCCCAATTAAATACAGTATTGTTTCATGTGGTTAAAATCTATACATCAATTCATTTAAAAGATATATGTCTAATAAGGTGAACCCATAGAAAAACATATATAGACCCACCTGGAAATTGGAAACAGACAAGATCGCCTGACAAAATTGGGAGCATTGAGGTGGGGGATAGAAGAAAGGAGAGAAGGGGAAAAAGGAGGGTAGAAGGGGACAGTTGAGGAGAACTTGAGGGAATAGGATAGTTGAGATGGAGGAAGGACAGATATGAGAGCAAGGAAAGAGATATCTTGATTGAGGGAGCCATTATGGGTTAACAAGAACCTGGCTCTAGAAAAATTCCAAGGAATCCATAAGGATGACCCCAGCTAAGATCCTAAGCAATAGAAGAGAGGGTGCCTGAACTGGCCTTGCCCTGTATTCAGACTTAGGATTATCTTAAATATCACCATAGAACCTTCATCTCACAACAGATGGAAACAGAGGCAGAGACCCACATTAGAGCACTGGACTGAGCTCCTAAGATCCAGTTGAAGAATAGAAAGAATGTGAATATGAGCAAAGAGGTCAAGACCATGAAGGGTTCATCCACTGAAACAGTTTACCTGAGCTAATGGGACCTCACCAACTCCAGCTGGACTGGGAAGTAACAAGCATAAAACCGAATTAGTCCCTCTGAATGTGGTTGACAGTTGCATGGCTGGGGCAGACTGAGGGGCCACTGACAGTGGCACTGGGATTTATCTCTACTGCATGTATTTGCTTTTTGGGATCCTATTCTCTTGGAATGTATACCTTGCTCAGCCTAGATGTAGTAGGGAGGGTCTTGGACCTTCCACAAAGCAAAGTGCCTTACCCTCTCTTAGGATTAGAGGGGAGTGGGGTGGGAGGGTGTGTAGAGGGAATGGGAGGAGGGGAGGAAGTGGAAATTTGGATTGGTATTTTCTTTTAAATTTACTGAATTTATTTTCTTTTTTGAAAGCTTCAAATGAAATTATTCTGAAGAATTTACTTAATTCATTATTTACATTTATTTTTTCCAGGTTTCTCATACTTTGAAAAAATTATTTTTCATCCAAGTAAAGGAGAGGTGTTTCAGATGTAGTATGAAATTTTTTAAGGAGAAGTAGTCAAGCTGGAATCAGTGTTAATAGAATTGCTGAAAAGATAGAGCAATTCAGTATCCAGAATGCCCAAGGATCTGAGTTTCTATTTAGAAACACACTAAAACAATAAGTGATTTGTTATTAATGTATTTGTTGCAGGCAAAATCATGTTTTGCTATTTATCATTTTTGGATCTAGAACCTTCAACCTTAACAAACATACTCAACCATTATATACTTATGTATTATGTGTTAGAGACTCAATATATATATATATATATATAATAATGAAGATTTAGGAATTTAAATATACCAATACTATTAATTAACTATTGCTTCTTTAATGAAATATATACTGAACAATTCATACATACTAGCTGGCAAGATCTTTTATAAAAATTGCCTGGCGCAGATCTTAAGGCCCTTGAAACAGCCTCATTAGAGATTTTAAACAAAGTTAGCAAAATCAAATCATGATCAGATGAGAAGCATTCAAAAAACAAAAACCAACATAAATATAAAATAAAGTTTTTAGAAACACATTGGATAAATTCATTAGATAGAGACCATTACACAAGAATGCAATGAGTCAAAACGCAGAGATACAGAGGCCAATCCCAATGGATTTATTTACAAAACAACTCTTGCACCTAGGGCTGAGAGAACACTGGAGAAGAGGAAGAAGAGGGTCAGGCCAGGGAGTTTGCTGTGAGACTGATTTTCCTAGAAATGTCAGAAGGTACAACTCCAAAATTTCACCAACATTGCTGCTCAGACACAATCTGAATAAGGACAACAGTATACATGCCAAAGTAGACAGAGAAAAGCGTATAAAGATCAAGCAAACACAAAATCTACAGGCAACTAAGGAAATCTCAGAGTGGGAGAAATAGTCTTTCCCAAGGAAAAGGACATCAGATACCATATGCTCAGCCCTGAAATTATATTCACAAGTAAGAAGTGTGTGTGTGTGTGTGTGTGTGTGTGTGTGTGTGTGTGTGTGTGTGTGTGTGTTTAAATATTCCTAAGGGTTTTAAGAGAAAATAGGATGGGGGAGGAAAAATAATGTAATTTTCCTGTACTATTGAAAAATCAAAGAAAAATGTTTTAAAAATTACATATCCCCAGGTTATATAATCTAATAGCAATTCAATGATTTAAGAACTCCAATTCTATAGCAATCAAGAAGTACATACCCTTCTCTAAATTTATTTCATGTTCACTACTCTATATTAAAAAATTGCCTTTCAGGACAAGGTCTCTTCCCATAAACATATTATAAAGCATCTACACAATCTATTCATCTGACTTCTTTTGCTCTTTGTAGATTGTTTTGTAATTTTTAGCAGAAATATTGATCATAATTTCTTTAAATGTTTCAGTTCTTTTCACATTTTTTTCTAATATTCTTTGTTAGTTTTAAAAGTAGGTAGCTCTTCCTTTATTGACTTGCTTTCACTAGAAAATGTATACCCCAAATTCTGACTATCTGGATCATCTACCCTGTGGTATGGATGAAAGTCACACTGTAAGAAGCTTGTACAGTGGAAATAAAGAAGCAGCTTTGATGCCCTAAAAGTCCTGGAGGTCAGAAGAGTTGGGTGTCCCCTAAGAAGTACCAACAGGCTCTAGTTTGTTTCCAATGTTTTGCTATACCCAGCATTTTTCTCAAATATAAGGCCTACTGATGGATAGAAATCTCATCCCACATTATACAAGGCCATGAACTCAACTATGTAATGGCTCTCGAGGCTAGCAGTGTTAGGAAAGCCATCTTTACTAACTATAGTTTTATTGCCACCAAACATAAAATAACTTATATGAAAATAGTTGAATTCTTCTTGAGAACCACTGAGATGAGGAAGTAAGTTTTGCTTTAAGATTGTTAGCCATATTTCAGGGTAAGTAGATGAGTGACAACAAGCCAGAATCAAGGAGTAATTTGAATGAGAGTCTGTGAACAAGAGCAAGAACTGAGTTATTTTGTATCCTGCTGGCATAATTGGATAATTGGATATCAACATGTAGAAGAATGAAAAAAGACCCGTATCTATCATCATGCACAAAACTCAAGTCTAAATGGATCAAAGACCTCGACATAAAGCCACTCACACTGAACCTTATAGAAGAGGAAGTGGGAAGTACACTCGAATGCATTGGAACAGGAGACCACTTCCTAAATATAACCCCAGCAGCACAGACACTGGGGACCTTGGGGGAGGACTTAAGGGGGAGGGAGAGGAAGAGGGAAGCAGAGAGAAAAATGTAGAGCTCAATAAAAATCAATTAAAAAGAGAAAAAAAGAGCAAGACCTGATTTAAGTTGATCTTGAGGCTAAAGCAAGGGAATCGTAGCACATGCTAGTAAGGCTGGGAATATACTAAAGGATTCACTATGCATATTTCCATAAGGTCCATTATTGCCTCTTCTGTCAATTGAATATATTAACTTTAATGAAGAAAAGTTATTATTAAAAACAGAAGATGTGGGAACCTATAAGTCCCATATTAACTATGACAAGTTACTAACTGCAGCCTAAAGCATTATGAGATATAACTGAAATCCTAGCAATGGTGGAGACAGATTAATGGAACTCATTGGGCCACTAATTTAAACCAACCAATGAAATAGAATACAGTTTTATGAAAAATGCTAAGGTGAAAATATTGAGGATGACATTTGTTGCTGTTCTCTTCCCATCAACACATGCACATGAACAGGCGTGCACACACAAACACATACACACACACACACACACACACAATGCCTGCACACAGATATAAACATATACATACAAATCATAGATCATAAAAATTTTAAAAAATTTTTAAAAATCTTCAGGTGTATATAGTCTTGGTTTTAGTATATGTCACCTAGAAATTATTATGGAGTTCTGGGAGGTGGAAAGTAATAATGTTGTAGAAAGAAGAAATGCAGGTTCATATTATATAATGAAAATTACTGTTTGAAAACAAAGATAATCTAATCAATTTTTAGAGTTCAGTGAGAGAATGGATTTCAGTGTTAGCTAAATTTGAGATAACTCTAGAAAATTAAATGAATTTAGAAAATACGCACATGGCAAATTTGTCTAATAGCTTACAGAATTTGATAATGAGATTCACAAAAATTAAAAGTATGGCTGTCTTCAAATATATTTATATGTATGTTATATGTATGTTTATGTGGAAGGATTTAGGTAGTTCTAGTGAGTGTGCCATATCATTCCTATTAAATGATTGACTTTAAAAGTCACTTAATCTATGTCTCTCTTTATTAATTAGTAACTTTGATAAATAAAACACCTATTTTAAAAGTTTAAAATACTAAAAACTGCTCACTTAAAATTTTTGCTTTATAAGAAGCACTTAAGAAAGCATATATAAAATAATTCTTATTAATAGTCAGTAAATTATAAAAGGTTTGAATGCTATGAAACTTAATCTATTTTAATACTAAATGTATTATTCACATATATGCTGATAGTATAACCAAGCACTCTAATTGTCCTGAGACCATAGTAAACACTGCAGAAATATGCCACCTGTGCAGTCATATCTGTTATAAAAGGAATGTTGGTCAAATTACAATGTTCAGTATCAAATATATTATATACTAAGTATAATAAACCTGACACAGTTTTTTTCTTTTTTTATTGATTTTTTTTGAGCTCTACATTTTTCTCTGCTCACCTCCCTGCTTCCCGCTTCCCCTTCAACCCTCCCCCAAGGTCCCCATGCTCCCAATTTACTCAGGAGATCTTGTCTTTTTCTACTACCCATGTAGATTAGATCCATTTATGTCTCTCTTAGTGTCCTCATTGTTGTCTAGGTTCTCTGGCATTGAGATTTGTGGGCTTGTTTTCTTTGCTTTATGTTGTAAAACCACCTATGAGTAACTACATGTGATAATTGCCTTTCTGTGTCTGGGTTACCTCATTCAAAATGATGTTTTCTAGCTCCATCCATTTTCCTGCAAAATTCAAGATGTCATTATTTTTTTCTGTTGTGTAGTACTCCATTGTGTAAATGTACCACATTTTCCTTATCCATTCTTCAGTTGAGGGGCATTTAGGTTGTTTCCAGTTTCTCATTATGACAATGTTTCTATGAACACAGTTGAGCACATGGATAGTGCCTTTATTAAGACAATAAAGAAAGACTGAGGGATTTATCTCCATGAGAAACTTAATGTTTTGGCCATAGAACCCATGGCATCAGTTTATTATCAGAGAAGAGCAGTCCAACTTGAAGCAAAACATGACTGCTGGCTTTATGTTGCCCTGTTGATGCAAGATTCCCCTTTGTATGCTGTGAATATTATTGGTTAATAAAGGAACAGCTCTGGGCCTAAAGCAGAGCTATAAGGGAACAGAGCTAGGCAGCAAAAACTAAGTGGAGTGCTGGGAGAAAGGAGGCAGAGTCATGGAGAAGCCATGTAGCCCACCAGAGACAGATGTCAGAACTTTCGCAGGTAAGCCACAGCCATGTGGCGATACACAGATTACTAGAAATGGGTTAAGTTAATATGTAAGAGTTAGCCAATAAGAAGCTAGAGCTAATAGGCCAAGCAGTGATTTAAATAATATAGTTTCTGTGTGATTATTTTGGTTCTGAGCAGCCAGGAACTAAGCCTCCTCCCACAACACCCTATGAGTAAACAGAAGTGACTTGCTATAGCTGATACTGATTGGTAGCCTGGCCAGCCTTGCTCTCCTACTATAATTTAGGACTTGCAGTCAAGTTCAAGACAGTTCAATGTTAAATCATAAGTAGGGCAAGTCTAAGGGCTCGCTTACCAAGTGGGACAGATTCCTGTAACTGAGATTAAAAGTTTAACTTATAAATTTATTTGATATATTAATGTATTTGGATAATTATGTCAATAATAATGTACAATTACTTGTTACTTTTTCATCATTCTCAACAACAATTGCACTTCCAAACTTTTGTCATTTGTCAACTTAAGTGAAAAAAATTGATCATATTTTGAATTTGCATTTTACAATGTATGAAATTAAAAATTAACTCAAGTACTAATGGCTAGTTCTATATAGTTGCCTTTAGCATTATCTTCCAATCTTTCCCCCATTATGCCATTAGTTTTTTTCCTTCAAACTGAATATTCAGAGATATTTTAAATTAAGAATTAGGCTTTATGTATTTTATACATTGAAGTTTATAATTCCCAATGTCCTTTTCGTTTGATTTAGGTTTTCATTATAAGTGAGGACGTGAAAAATAAAATTAAGGAGGCTAACTTACCAGTGTTGTTTATGGTTCCTGGATTGCTTTCTCAATGGTAATGTTAGATTGTATGTTTTTGTTCTTTTTGCACTTTGAGAACTTTATATAATACATTTAAACTTTGATACATCTAAAGTTTGTAATTTTTAAAGTTAGAATGGAGATTGCATCAATTTTGTTTTCCTTTTTCTGGACATAGGATATTTTTGAAACAACCCATGTCAGAAATCTTAATTGAGATTTGGAACAAAAAAGTATTTCCTGAGAATAGCTTAATCACACACTTGAGATAAACTATTAGCTGAATTTACTAAACCGTTAAATTAAACATTTCAACTAATTACCAAAATTGTATTGAATGGTACTATTTGCTTTGGCCACCAGGACTTATTCACACAGGGAGGAAATGGGAAAGATTATTTAGTAAGGTCATATTCAGGACTAATGTGTAGTATTTCCCTCCTATTTTTTTTGTATCTTCCCCTTTGGCTGCCTCCTTTTCTTGTGCTTTTAATTAGCAGTTATTTTTTCATTTCCTTTATTTTTTCATTATATTTGCATACTTACAATTCAACATTTTTCATAATGTACATCTGTATTTATCATAAAAACATGTGAGATTCTTAGATTTTATCATGTGTTTCTGTGTCTATGTCATATGTGTGAAGGGTCTGTGGAGTCCAGAAGAAGAAAACAGGGCTCCTCATACTGGCTATATAAGGACACCTGAGTGATTTGGGTGCTGAGAACCAATTACAGTCTTCTTAAAGATCAGTGAACACTGTTAAATATGGAGCAACCTCTCCAATAGAGAGCCTGTAGTATTCTTTGCTGAAAGGGAACTAGTGACATATTCTTCATCAAATATTTTCCCATTTTCATTCATCTTTACATGAAATAGTGGAATTAAGCCATTTACATATAATTATACATATTTTATTTATTTCTCAGCAAAACTTCAGTGTTCTGCTCCTAGGCAATATCACCCATGAAAATTATTTCTTATTATAACCTTTTGGCCTCTATTCTTCAATGTGACTGTCAAACGCTATTGAAGGACAAATGTGCACTCTCTTATCCAGTTGCTTGTTCTTCATCCTCTTGTTTCATTATTCTTAGGACAAAGAAAGTCCAACACATTCAACCATCACCCAGAATTTCCCATGAGTGTTCCCCAAACTTTAGTTTTGCTAAAGGCCATTTTTTTGGTTCCTTTTGGCTGTTTTATTCAAGGTAAATCTTCAGTAATTCGATTTAAAACAAATCTGGGACAAGAGTGTGTGTTTTCCTAGATAAAGTCTCTTCAATGAGTGGTTCTTAGAAATAGGACACATACTTTGTCAATTCTGTCTTCTGTTATCAAGAACCTCAGGGCTCCCCTGATGAAGGCTACCAGCTATAAGGTGCACTGTAGCCACGGTACGTCAGAGATTTTGCATTATTGTTTAGATGTTAGAAAACACTGGAAGATGATCTTAACTTATTTTTATAACCAAGTCAGAATGCTTTGCAATTTTTGGTAGATGGAACAAATGTTTGACGAAAGGCATTGTTTCCATATTTTCTCAAGCTGTAGATGGGCCAAGAAGTCCTTCTCCATCTAAGAAGCAGATGTGAGCATCCAGTAAGTTTTTCTTCATGTATTTCTGCCAGAATCTTTCTGCTCTCCCATTTGTGTATTCAAGCTTTTATTGTAAAACTAAATTTCAGTAAAAATTTTTGATGAGAAAGAAAATAAAAAAGTTTTGAAATCATAAACTACATAATCTCTAATGACCTTGCTAGTGATAGAATAATTTGATTGTGTGACAAAATTACAATAAACAAATAACAACATATTAGAAAATCAACAGAAAAATCAATATAAATATAACAATTAGGGATAACTGTCCATGACGATTCCTTTCTCTGGCATAAGTCATGGAATTAGAGAAAAGTAAAAATTAGTATTCTCTAAAGGATGATAAATCCACAATTGGTTCTGGCATTAAACATTGGTCTGACTCATTCTCCAATTAATCCAGACTTTGGAATTTACCAATAACATTCTAAATTCTTTCTATGATGTCTCTACACCAGTTTGTCCCTGAATCCTCTGATCTTTCTGTTCCAAGTGACTTTTCTTTATAGCTTTAATTACAGCTTGATTTATTATTTGGGGTTCAGGGTAGAATTTATCTCATGTAAACAGAAATATCTCTTGACATTGCTGAATGTCTAGTGGTGAGTAAAATTGGTCTACAAAATAAAAGAACCAGTAGTAGAAGAAAAAGTTGACTGTTATGTATTTACCCTAATGCTGTTGTTGCTGTTCCTTAGATGAAATCTTGTTCCTGCTATGCCTTTTACTAATCAATACTATACAACTGTAATATTATAGTGAAAACTTTTATACCTAAACAAAACTATTGACTTGGTGTTTTATGAGAAAAGTCAATAAAAGAAAAGACGATAGTCAGTATCTCTTCTCAATTACTTAAAAAAAGATATTTTGCTTTCTTGTATTTTGTTGAGACATTTTATCCATTTCTACCATTCTCAGGCTTTGTGATTTCAGAGCTTAACATGAATATCAACTCTCCTACATACTTTCTTTAGCTAAAACAAACCTTTGTTTGGTATGTGTCCCTTCTTTTCTTGTCTTGAGGTCATGCGCTTTATTTTCTATGGAAATGTACATCTCTGCATAGTTATCCTGCTTCTGCTTACTGATACTGTCTGTTCCAGAACACTTGGTACTTAACAGGTGACAGGAGCAGTCTATGTCTGGAATAAGCTTGTTATTAAGCATGGTAATCTTTTAATTGAATTTCTTATATAATCGAGATATAAAGTCTTCAACAATTATAATTTGCATATATTTTTATACCAATCCATGGTATTCCTTTTATTTGCTGACAGGTTTTCATTTTCCTTATTAAGTAGAATGGTGTGATTTTTTTAAAAGTCAAATTATCATTTTTGTTTCCTTTAATTGGGGATATTTGGTGTTGTATTGTAGAAATAATTACAGTCACAAATATTTTCCTCAAGCTTGGGATGTCATGTCTTATTTCAAATTAAATTTTGTGAATGGTAAAGTATGTATAAACTCAAGGTATGTGTTTATGTTTAATTAGTTGTTCTTAAAGTAATTTTACCTGACCCCAACAGAATTTTGGCCATCAACTTTCCTGCATAGAGAGATATCTAAGGGGTAACTTGCCCAGTATCCCTTCTAGCACATTAGCTTTTACCATGCAGCAGGATACATGGATTCAGTTCTAAGGTAGGGGGTGCCATGCCAACATGACTAACCAATGTGATTTGAGATTAAGGACTTCAGACCATGTTGTGTCAATTGATTTAGGGCATAAAATTCAACAAAAATGAAATTAAACAACCATTTACAAATACACTGAGGAATGGCAGCATAAGGTACCCTGACTCCACGAACAACAAAAATGAATAACAAGGTCAGGACTTCACTCTTTTCTGGAAAACAAAAGCACTGGGTGATTCTGGAAAAAAAAAAAAAAACAGTGGATGAGATATTTCAACTACTTGTACATCAGGTATCAGAATTGTTTGAAAGAATTTAGCACACACACATATCTATATGCACATTAATTTTTACGAATTCTCAAGGCTGGATACTTATGATTATGGTTTAACTAAATTGACACTTCATCAAATTGGCTCAATCTATGCTTATACCCCTAGACAAAAGCTACTCTCAGCCTTAGTCAGGGGAAGCTTCTCCTGTGTAATGAATGACAGGGACTGCAGAGACTCAAGGAGAATGTGTAAAAACTGAGCACCAAAATCCAAATAAAAGATTTGAACTCACACATCTGTTACTCAGTTGGCATTGCAAAAGAAGGGCACAGAGAATAAAGAGCCAGAAGATGGAAATTATGGCTACAAAATGACATCCTCTATGTTCAAAACACCCTCTGCAATTATATAATAAGAACAGCTGTGGTTACCTGCTTTGAACTTACATAACTGGCTCTGTTGGCAATTACTCATGAATGGGTTAGGTATTCATGAGTCTATTATTTACTATTGACCTATGGGCTGTTGATGAGTCCTGAGAAAGAAGCCACCAATGATCTTCAGTTGTTTAGCCTTCCAGTTACTAATATATAGTTTCAAATCTACAACCATAAAATGATCATGGTTATACTGTGTGGACCTCGCTTTTATTTTAAAGAAATAAACATATATGTTCTGGAAGACTAATCTAGTAAGGAAATAGTATTAATCAAAGATATCAGAAGATAGGTGGCTGGTAGAAGTGATTCATTGGCATCTATATCTATCATTAAAGATGTCTTATATGTTGGGCATTGTTGACTGAGCTTTCTGTCCTGCTGGTCCTACAGCCATTAACTCCCAAAGAAATCACACAGAGGTCTACATTAATTACAAACTGATAGGACTAGTTGTTCAGCCTTCTTATTAACTCTTATAACTTACTTTAGCCCATAATTCTTGTCTGTGTTAGTAATGTGGCTTGGTACCTTTTTGGCGAGGTAGTCACATCTTGCTGGTTCTATTTCTGGCTTCCTCTATGTCTGGGTGATGACTGTAGACTGAAACTTCTGTGTTCCCAGAATTCTTGTTGCCCCACCTATATTTCCTGCCTGGCTACTGGCCAGTCAATTTTATTTAAAATACAAGTGAAAGGATACCGACCATTGCCCCATAGCAGGGCATAGTAAAATACATGAAACTTATGTGATTGGGCAGGATGTGTCTTCCCACTGACGTTGAAAGGAAGGCTATGTCATTTTAATGTTTGTGACTTTAATACACTGAGTTTATTCCATCGTGCATTTTTATATTTTCATCAGAATATTGTTTTAAGAGAAGCAAAACTATTCATAACATCAAAACACAAACTTACAGAATTTTCAGCTACAATAATATATTGTTAAGTTACAGCTTTGGATTTAAGCTTTCTATTATACTTTTAATGTATTAAGTATTCCAGAACAGACTGCATATGACAAATTTCTTTTCATTGAATTTTCACAACATGCACAAACCATTGAAATCAGGAGTTTATAATGGAAATACTGCTGCTGCCTTACTCTGCTAAACTGAACTGTGCTACACTGATCAGAGGAAAATGTATCTTTCCCTTTGGAAGCCTCATCCTTTCTCCAAATCACGATTAGTGGATGGCAGGACAATATAACACCATAATATCGAGTTGTATGCAAAGAAGCCTGGGATGAAAATATGAATCATTTGCAAGTGCAAGAGATGAAGATGACAGTTGTAATCTCTTCAGATGCATAATTTACCAAGTGCTAGGCAGACTAGCAGTGATTGATCATCCCCAGGTATGGTGTTAGTAATGTAAAAATCATTTTGTAATATTATGCAGGTGTGAGGTTTGAAAGTTTTGGACTGTCCTCATCACTACCCTAAACATGTCTTAGGAAAAGGCATGCTCCTGGAAATGGATGCACACATGTACGTGATTACTGCCATACACCCTATCCTTGGAGCTTATCACTGTGTGTATGGGCTTTATACAGTGGATTGTTCACAGGGTGGAAGTGTTTTCCGTGGTTTTAGGACATGCATTCACTACAGAATGAAGTATCACAAAGAACTATGGGTTTAGCTTCCAAATAATGGAAGGGCATTTGTCACTGCCTCTCCCATCAACAAAGAACACTTTGAGGTGGAATTATTCAAGTTATATGGGGTCAGAAAGGCTGAACTCACTTCTAACAATAAAACTAATAGTCTATTTTGATCTATTATAGCAGGAGGTATTGTTCCATCCAAACACATTCTGGAAAAGACACATAAAGAACCAAACAGTGAATACAGAGAGGTCCTTACCACTAACTTTTTGTGAGCTTTTCTTTTATTGTCACTGAAAAGAAGCCTGTGAAATTGTGTAGCTTGGGATTCAGCACAAATGGCATTCCCGGGAATATGAAAGGATCTCTTGACTTCAAGTTTATCCTTCTAATATTCTCCCTCATTCTCTTTCGAAGGAAATTGCTGATTGATATTTTGTGGTGTGAGAGAGATAAGCCATCATTCACTGGGCATTTCCTTTTCCAAAATTCCACCCTTCTACAGCCATTGTCCCCAGGGTTCTCTGAATACAAATTTAAAAAGGAGTTAAAGACAGCTTTGCTACAGAAACTTGCAGAATGTGATTATTCTCATCCCATGGGGGCCAACCTACTACTCAGAGCCATGTCTGACTTTGCAAAAGGGAGATTTTTATACAGAATTGTAGGACTAAAATCACAATTTTTATGCTAGGATGGCTTATTTTTGGCATGTGGTAGGAGGGAAATTAAAAACCATCACTCATAGTGGATAAAGAAGAATTCTCATGGGAATATTTGTCAAAACAGGAGTCTTTCTACAGATCCTGGATTGTCCACTGTCTCTCAGATGCTGAGGAGTGTGGTTCATAGCAGGAACTCTGTGCTATGCAGAGGGAATTGCACCTCCCATACCCTCATTCTACAACAAATGCAGCAAAGACTTACTTAGTTGGTAAACAAATGACTATTTGAGGGAAAGCCTAAATAATGACTCTGTGAAAATGTTGGAAAGATTTCAATTTCCCTTCTTAGAGTTTTAGTCTTGCAAAAATATTTTCCATATAATCCAGATCAACGACTGAAGAGTATTTGTTATTGTTTTCTTTCCAAATATCCTGCAAAGGTCTGTCACCTGATGTCTTATTTGTTATCTAGAGGCAATGTTAATACAAGACAGAATACCTTCAAGACAGTGGTTCTCAACCTCCCTAATGCTGAGAACCTTTAATAAATTTCTTCATGTATGGTGATTCCCAATCATGAAATTATTTTCCTTGCTACTTTATAACTGTAATTTTGGTATTTCTATGAATCATAATGTTGATATCTATGTTTTCCAGTTGTCTTAGACAATTCCTGTGAAAGGGTCATTTGAACCCCAAAGACATAGTTATTTTCAGGTTGAAAACCACTGCTTTAAGAAAAATGGCCTAAAATGGAAAAGCAAGAAAGAAATAAAGCACATTCAATGAATGGTGCTGGCATAACTGGATATCAACATGTAGAAGAAAGAAAATAGATCTCTATCTATAGTCATGCACAAAACTCAAGTCCAAATGGATAAAGACCTCAACATAAAACCAAGAACACTGAGTCTCATAGAAGAGAAAGTGGGAAGTATACTTGAATACATTGGCACAGGAGACCACTTCCTAAATATAACCCCAGTAGAAGAGACACTGAGAGCAAGAATTAATAAATGGGACCTCTTGAAACTGAGAAGTTTCTGTAAAGCAAAGAACATAGTCGACAAAACAAAAAAGCAGCCTACAGAATGGGAAAAGATATTCACCAACCCCACATCAGACAGAGGGTTGATCTCCAAAATACACAAAAACTTAAGAAATTGGTCATCAAAGGAAGAAATAATCCAATAAAAAGGTGGGGTACAGATCTAAACAGAGAACTTTCAACAGATGAATCTAAAATGGCTGAAAGACATGTAAGAAAATGCTCAGCATCCTTAACTATCAGAGAAATGCAAATCAAAACAACTCTGAGATTCCATCTTACACGTGTTAGAATGGCCAAGATCAAAGACACTGATGATATATGCTGGAGAGGGTGTGGGGTAATGCTGGTGGGAGTGTAAACTGGTACAGTCACTTTGGAAATCCGTATGGCGATTTCTCAGAAATTTGGGAAACAACTTACCTCAAGACCCAACAATACTGATTTTGGATATATACCCAAAGGATGCTCCATCATACTACAATTACATGTGCCAACTATGTTCATAGCAGCATTATTTGTCATAGCTACAACCAGGAAACAACCTAAATACCCCAAGATGGAAGAATGGATAAAGAAGATGTGGCACATTTACACAATGCAGTACTACACAGAGGAAAAAAATAATGATATCTTGAATTTTGCAGGCAAAAGAAAACCAGCCTACAAATCACAATCCCAAAGAACTTAGACAACAATGAGGACACTAAGAGAGACTTATGTACATGTGTTCTACATGGGAAGTAAAAAAAGACAAGATCTCCTGAGTAAATTGGGATCATGGGGACCATAGAGGAGGGTAGAAGGGGGGAGGGGAGAGGCAGGGAGGGGAGCAGAGAAAAATGTAGAGTTCAATAAGAATCAATAAAATAATAAAGACACTATCCTTTTGGATTGAAGCAAGGATGGATTTGTATGCACTGGAAAATTTCTGTTAGCTTATGAGAAACATTTTGGTATTTATTGCAACACATTATCAGTTCCTTCCTCAAAACAATCAACTCATCATTTGCATGCCTTCCAAAAATTCCTTGTCACTTCTTTTAAGGATAACAGGGGAGAAAGCATGTTTGTTTATTTCTTTTGCTGACATAAATTTTAATTTACAAGCCTGTTCACCAGAGAAAAATTAAATGTTACTGCCCTTTGCAATAAAGCTGAAATTTTGGTGAGCCTCTTTTGTGATCATCATGGTACTTGTCTTTAATCCAAGCTCTTGGAAGGCAGAACCAGGCAGTTCTCTGTGAATTCAAGGCCAACTTGGTCTCCAAAGTGAGTTCCAGGCCAGCCAGGCCTATATAGAGAGATACTCCTCCTTCTAACCACAACTTCAGAGCTTAGAGATGGTAGCTAAGTAGCCCAGATATTTGGAACGGCAAACAAGATATAATTTTCAATATATCAATTTAATAATCAATCCTTGCCAGTGAATTTACGTCCAGGCATAGCATAATTTACCCTTTATTTATAAATATATAAAATGTTTATATTTTTGCTCAGTTTGGTTTTATTTAGTTTACTTTTTGTTGTTGTTTGTTTGTTTTTTTCAGATAGGGTTTCTTTGTGTAGCCTTGGCTATCCTGGAACTAGCGCTGTAGACCATGTTGGCCCTGAACTCACAGAGAACCATCTGCCTCTGCCTTCCAAGTGCTGAAATTGAGGCGTGTGTCACAACTGCCCAACATAAAATGAATTAAACCATTGAATTTGAAGTACAATTCCTGTTACTGATATCCATAAACCCAATACCTTCTCTGCCAATGAAACATTAGTCATGAATTTAAATGTTTCTGTTTATTTAATAAAGTAATGCTTTTTCTTCTCTTTTCTATATAGGGTTATGAATATTTTTATCAAAGAGTAGGTAGGTATATTAGGAAAAACCTGATGATTGAACACATTCAATACCATTTTGATGAAGAGAATTTTAATTGTATTGTAACCAACAACCAAATACTAGCATGCTAGCTTGACTCATATTTCTTAGACAATTTCTGAGTATAGACAGGTAATATCAGAAGTCTTGAATTGCTTAACATGCTGGGTGATGCCTTCATTAAAAATTGTCCTAATCTTAAGGGGTTGCAATGGATTATATCAATTTTCTGTTTCCCATTATAAAAAAATCATATTACCTATATGTTTACATTTTAGATCAGTGAGTGACTGACCAGAGGCCACATCTGCCCACCAGTAACTTCCTTCAACACAGTTTTATCTGTATATATCCACATCATACTGGCTGCTTTTATACTACATGAACAGAGAATACAAAGAAATCTATACTCACAATCATTCCTTCTATAGGGAAAGTGAGCAACACATACTCATATAGAGTTTCTTTGTGAAGTCCCAACATGATGGGGTCAGGAGTCTCCACTGGTATTGCAGAGAATTAGTATAGCCAACTGTATCAATGTGACAAAATAGTAAAGATTTCCACATCCCCCAAATAGAATTCTTTTTTAAAAATCTCTGAAGAAAACCCATATAGGGATAGTTACTTTCATCTCAGGTTAAGGAAAGGATCATGAGCATCATAAAAACATCTTTTCAGCAGGGAATCCTGATGTACTACTTTATTTAATGTTTTCTTACAAGAAGTCAATCTTTGTTCAGATGCAAATTTGAACCCTAAAACTAGAAGTTGTATTTTCTAATTACAGAATAGAAGAGTGGACCTAAATCAGCTAATGGCAGGACCACATTTTCTGGCTATTTTGTCTTTAGGGTACAACTATCTAGTGCACTTACACAAAGTAGGATGATCATAAAATCATTAGATAATATAATATTGTGAGATATTAATTACAAATGTGGGCCCTTGTTGACTAAAACCGGATTACATAGTTCGTCCTTACAATGTAAACAATAGGAAAATCTCAGTTTTCAAGCAATGGGTCTGTTCATGTTAGGCCTATAGACTGTCCATCATGTGATGTTAACACAAACCTGATACTAATACGATCTCCATTATCCACAAGGGTGTCATGTGGATATGGTCTGAGTATGTAGATGTCCTTCTATGAAAATGGGAGCTCAGATTTCAGGTTCATTTATTTAGGTTATTCTGAAAGAGTTATGGCTTTCTTCCCCCCCCCCCGCCTCCAAATGACTCAGAGGTAAAATATTCTTTTCAAATTTATATTATTCAAGCTATATATCTCCTCGTCCTGACTGTAACTCATGTATTAATTGTATATGCTCTGTGAAATGGTAATATTCCTGTCAGTGGCTAAGCAATGCTTATTTGCCCTTGGGGCTCACATCAGAGTTTATATCCATGTTGAAGGATAAGAGGGGAAACTCCCATGGACTCTAAAGAATGAGGTGTGAAGAGATAAGAAACAGAAAGGGCATTCTTAGTTGATCAATTGGATTAATCTTACAGATTGCTTGTCAGTGGGGGACACCCACAGCTATGGTTTCAGTTTTCAAGGGATTAACATTGAGCTAAATGGTTCTCAGGAAACCTTCTAACTCTTCCACATCCATTGTTAGCCTAGCCTTGGGAGGTGCCAATCACCCCCAGGTGCTATTCATTACCAAGTCAAAGCATTTTTTTTCTCTCCAATCTTCAGATTACAGACTACTTCCCAAGGCCTATGGGTAGTTTTATGAAGAACCAAATTTCCTGGATAACGCATTTGTTACTTTAATATTTTCTTCTAAAACAGCATGCTGTGGGAGTTGAGTGTTCAAGATTAATTCTCTCTCTAACACATGCAGAGAATCTGAGTGAGATTTTTCAGCCAGCAGGTAAGTCTTTTTCTTCCAGTAACCCTTTCCCACATTCTTCCTCTTAGAAAATGAGAAATAGAACTCAGCCTGAAGTTAGTCTGAGAGCTGAAACTATTGAATATTGTTAAATTGGTAATGGCAATAACCGAGGACACTCATATTATATAGATTATACATTAGTTACCAAGATTTTCCCTATACAGTGGAGTAAACACAGACATTGTTTTTCATCTTATTGTCCTATGTGTAACTCGAATTCAAAATACTGTAAAGCAGTCAGAAAAAAGTATGTGTTTGGTCATCTAGAAGTAGAAATGGCTAAATTCAAAGTAAACATTTGTACTTCAGTGCTGGCTAATTGGGCATCTTTAGCAAATGCCACAACTATATTTTACTTAAAGTTTAACATGGAAGGGGTAAAGGCAAGGACAACTTTCAGGTGCCCTTATCAGCATATTAGCCCCAATTGCAGTTTCCAAATATGTTATCAAAATGGTAATTCTATGCTTTCCTTTCTGTAGCTAGACGAGGTTTCATAAAGGTAGAATTATTACTATAAATATATTGGGGGAAACTATTTCAATTACTGAGAGAATATGTAACTCCAACTCTATTTATTTCAATTTATTCAACTGTCTTGATATATTCGTGCACGGAACTTTATAAAGAATGAATAAATTCACCTTGAAATCGTACCAATTGACTTTGGCTGGGCTAGACTGTGAGAGAAATCAGAGTCCCCTTTTCAAATAAACCTTGACAATGCTGATCAAAATAAAGAGGCTATTCATTTATTAAGCTGACAGCTCAAGCCAGGCTTCAGGCTTATGGGATGATGGGGCCTGGGGTGTTGGTCATGGCCTGGGGTGCTGGCCTCTTCCAGATATGTTTTTACTCTGCACACTCTCAGGGCCTATATCTGATGGTGTGACATTTCCTACGGCATTGGCAGCTGTTCAGATGTCAAGCAGCTGGTGTGAGAACTGTCATCTACTCCAGGTTATTATGCCATGAGTGACACATTAGCACATTGAATGTTTTTTTTTTCCATAAAACCACCTTAGTTTTCCTTTAGTTACTTATAGTCGATCAAATATCAAAGCAAAGGGATGTGTCATGATGAACAACTATATTAAAGCACTTTTGAGAATGCAATAGTGCTCTAGATACCTAGTTATTCTTTTATAGTAGTCACATGTACATTGCACAATTTGTTGCTAATGTATCTTGTTAAAGAAGTTTCATGCACAAATAATTTATTTTCACAATAATAACAAATTCTGTTTACTTCTTTAACACACAAAGAATCATTATATCATTCTTAAATCTCAGCATGCTGCCCAATTGAAATAGTCTTCGGGTTGACTATGGAGGTGTGTTGTATACAAGCAGACAGGGCAGCTTTACAACCTGGAAACTGAAAGCTGTTTAATCAGGCTGCTTAAAGGCCTTAGTCAGCATAGCTGATAACTTGACTTTGATCCCTGGGACCCATAAGATGCAAGAAGAGAATAGACTTCCTAAGTTTGTTCTTTGCCATCCACATGCCCTCCTTGGCAAACATTTACATGTCTCAAAATATATGCACCCATACATAAATACAAAAGTAAAATCTGTATTATCACACTTTAATAAGCACAGCCAAATATGGAGCAAAAAAAACAGACAATGTGGGAGTGAATATTCAGTTGTAATCGACTGCAGTGTTTTCTGGGTTTCCTACACTCACTACACAACATTTAGGGACAGTATTCTCTCTATTAATTCCAATTGTGATACTGAAAGGCATCACCTCCCTTAAAAAGGGTTCATTTTTTGAGTCCTCTAGTTTTACATACTATGGTAAAAGAATGTCCTTTAGGAATGTTAGTGCATTGTTCAGAGAAATTTATGCAAATAAATAGATATGAAAAGTGCTGGGCTAAGAAGTTATAGACTTGCCTGTACTTTTAAATAGAGTGGCACACAATGCAAATGACAACTAAATAATGGGTATTGACAAAGCAACTGTTAAATCTTTTCTTTCCACATACATAAAACAAAATAAAAAAGGACAAGCGTTGTGCAGGACATTAGAACTTGAGACCTCAAGGAGAATCTGCGAATGTTATTATCACTTTAGTAAAATAAGAGCAAGAAGATTTCATAAAATTAATTGTTATAGGAGATCGGAGGTGCAGACTGGTAAGGTTATGCGAGTCTGGAGGTAATGTCCCTGCGGGCCTCTTTGTTCCACATGACCCTGCACCACCCCCCAGCAAGATTGCCCTTTCCTCTGTGGGACCTTGGAACTCCAGGACTCTCTCTTCCTGTGCTGAGATGTGAGGTCCAGATGGGACTTCCTCTTCCTGCACTGAGATCAGCTATCCAGAGGGATGAGTGTGTACAAGCCGTCCTGGGAGGTCTGCACCCGCTGAGACTCCCCTGATGGCAATCAAAGGAAGAGATGGGCAGGCACCAATCCAAGAATTCTTCCAACAACCTGAAAAGCAACATGATAACACCAGAAACCAACGAGTACTCAACAGGAAAACCTGAGCAACCTAACCCAGAAGAAGTAGAAGAAATCGACTTTAAATGTAACTTTATGAAAGTGATAGAGAACTTTAAAGAAGAAGTAAAAAACTCCTTTGAAGAAAGGGATGACAAAACTAACAAAAAGTTAGAAGAAATGAATAAATTCCTCAAAGATACCCTAGAAAACCAAGGAAAAGCAATCAAACAGGTAATGGAAACAGTTCAAATCTTAAAAACTGAAATGGAGGCAATGAAGAAAACAGAAACTGAGGGAAGGCTGGAGTTGGAAAATCTGGGTAAATGAACAGGAACTGCAGAGACAAGTATAACAAACAGACTACAAGAGATAGAAGAAAGAATCTCAGCTGCTGAAGATACTAAAGAGAAAACAACAAATCCAACAAATTCTTAACACAAAATACCCAGGAAATCTGGGACACCATAAAAAGACCAAACCTAAGAATAATAGGGGAAGAAGAAGGAGAAGCACAGCTCAAAAGCCCAGAAAATATATTCAACAAAATTATAGAAGAAAACTCCCAACCTAAAGATGGATATGCCTATGAAGGTACAAGAGGCATACAGAACACCAAATAGACTGGATCAAAAAAAGACATCCCCTTGCCATATAATAATCAAAACACAAAACATACAGAATAAAGAAAGAATACTAAGAGCTGCAAAGGAAAAAGGCCAAGTAAC
>PVIU01012537.1:0-28145 GCA_004026605.1 Ondatra zibethicus | reverse complement strand
ACAAACCCAGCCTTACAGAAAGTACTAGAAGAAAGATCACAACTAAAGGAAGCAAACAACACCCATAATAACACAGACATCTAACAGCCCTCCACTGGCACAACTCAAAGAAGGGAAACACACACACTCTACAACCCTAAAAAAATAACCATAGTTAATAACCTCTGGTCATTAATATTACTTAATATCAATGGACTCAATTCACATATAAAAAGACACAGATTAAGAGAATGGATACGAAAACAAGATCCAACATTCTGTTGTTTACAAGAAAAACACCTCAACCACAAAGACAGACATTATCTCAGAGTAAAGGGTTGGGAAAAGGTTGTTCAATCAAACGCCCCAAGAAACAAGCGGGTGTGGTTATACTAATATTGAAAAAAATCGACTTCAAACTAAAATCAATCAGAAGAGATGGAGATGTACATTTTATACTCTTAAATGGAATAATCCATCAGGATGAAGTCTCAATCCCGAATATATATGCCCCTAATATAAAAGCATCCACATATGTAAAGGAAACATTACTAGAACTCAAAGCACACATCAAACCCCACACGCTAATAGTAGGAGATTTCAACACTCCTCTCTCACCAATGGACATGTCAACTAGACAGAAACTTAACAGAGAAATATGAGAACTAACAGATGTAATAAATCAAATGGACTTAATAGACATCTATGGAACATTCCACCCAAACAGGAAAGAATATATGTTCTTCTCAGCATCTCATGGAACCTTCTTGAAAATTGATCACATACTCCATAACAAAGCAGACATCTGCAGACACAAAAAGATTGGAGTAACCACCTGTGTCTAATCGGATCATCATGGAGTAAAGTTAGAATTTAAAAACAATTCCATCCCCAGGAAGCCTACAAACTCATGAAAACTGAACAGTCAACTACTAAACAACTCCTGGGTCAAGGAAGAAATAAAGAAAGAAATTAAAGTCTTCCTTGAATTCACGAAAATAAAGACACAACATACTCAAACCTATGGGACACTATGAAAGCAGTGCTAAGAGGAAAGTTCATAGCACTTAGTGCCCACATAAAGAAAACGGAGAAAGCACACATTAGAGAGTTAACAGCACACCTAAAAGATCTAGAAAAAAAAGAAGCAGACTCACCCAGGAGAAGTAGAAGACTGGAAATAGTCAAACTGAGGGCTGAAATCAACAAAATAGAGACACAGAAAACAATACAAAGAATCAATAAAACAAAGAGCTGGTTCCTTGAGAAAATCAACAAGATCAACAAACCCCTGTCCAAACTAATTAAAAGGAGAAGAGAGAACACTCATATTAACAAGATCAGGAATGAAAAGGGGGACATAACAACAGACACTGAGGAAATTCAGAGTTCATTAGGTCTTGCTACAAAAGCCTGCATGCTACAAAATTGGAAAATGTAAAAGAAATGGACAGTTTTTTAGATAAATACCAACTACCAAAATTAAATCAAGACCAGGTGAACAATTTAAATAGACCTATAAGTCACGAGGAAATAGAAGCTGACATCAAAAACCTCCCAACCAAAAAAAGCCCAGGACCAGATGGTTTTAATGCAGAATTCAACCACAACTTCCAAGAAGAGCTAATACCTATACTCCTTAGGGTGTTTCACATAATAGAAACAGAAGTGTCATTGCCAAACTCTTTTTATGAAGCTACAGTTACACTGATACCAAAACCAAAAAAAGATGCAACCATGAAAGAGAATTACAGACCAATCTCATTCATGAACAGTGATGCAAAAATTCTCAATAAAATACTGGCAAACGGAATCCAAGAACACATCAAAAAAATCATCCATTATGATCAAGTAGGCTTCATCCCAGAGATGCAGGGCTGGTTCAACATACAGAAATCTATCAATGTAATCCATCATATAAATAAACTGAAAGAAAAAACCATATGATCATTACATTAGATGCTGAAAAAGTATTTGACAAAATTAAACACCCTTTATGATAAAGGTCTTGGAGAGATTAGGGATACAAGGTTCATATCTAAATATAATAAAAGCAATATACAGCAAGCCTACAGCTACCATCAAATTAAATGGAGAGAAACTCAAAACGATTCCACTAAAATCAGGAACAAGACAGGGCTGTCCACTCTCCCCATATCTCTTTAATATAATTCTTGAAGTTCTAGCAATAGCTATAAGACAGAATAAGGAGATCTTGGGGATTCGAATCGGAAAGGAAGAAGTCTAACTTTCGTTATTTGCAGGTGATATGATAGTGTATTTAAATGACTCCAAAAACTCTACCAAAGAACTTCTACAGCTGATAAATCCCTTCCGTGATGTGGCAGGATACAAGATCAACTCAAAAAAATCAGTAGCCCTCCTGTACACAAAGGATAAAGAAACAGAGGGAAATCAGAGAAACATCACCTTTCATGATAGCCACAAATAGCATAAAGTATCTTGGGGTAATACTAACCAAAGAAGTAAAAGATCTATTTGACAAGAACTTTAAGACCTTGAAGAAAGAAATTGAAGAGGATACGAGAAAATGGAAGTATCTCCCATGCTCCTGGAATGGTAGGATCAATATAGCAAAAAATGACAATTCTACCAATGGCAATCTATAGATTCAATGCAATGCCCATCAAAATCCCAACAAAATTGTTCCCAGACCTTGAGAGAACAATAACTAAGTTTATATGGAAAAACAAAAAGCCCAGGATAGCCAAAACAATCCTATACAATAAAGGAACTGCCGGAGGCATTACCATCCCTGACTTCAAACTCTATTACAGAGCTACAGTAATGAAAACAGCTTGGTATTGGCATAAAAACAGAGACGTTGACCATTGGAATTGAATCAAAGACCCAGATATTAATCCACAAACCTATGAACACCTCATATTTGACAAAGAAGCTAAAAGTATACAATGGAAGAATGAAAGCATCTTTAACAAATGGTGCTGGCATAACTGGATGTCAACCTGTAGGAGAATGAAAATAGATCCTTATCTATCTCCATGCACAAAACTCAAGTCCAAATGGATTAAAGACCTCAATATAAATCCTACCACACTGAACCTGATAGAAGAGAAAGTGGTAAGTAGCCTGCAATACATGGGCACAGGAGACTACTTCCCATGTAAAACCCCAGTGGCACAGAGAATAAGAGCAACAATGAATAAATGGGACCTCCTGAAACTGAGAAGCTTCTGTAAAGCAAATGACATTCTCATTAAGACAAAAAGGCAACCTACTGAATGGGAGAAGATCTTCACTGACCCCACATCAGACAAAGGTCTGATCTCCAAAATATACAGAGAACTCAAGAAACTAGACATTAAATCTCTAAATTACCCAATTAAAAATGGGGTGATGATCTGAATCGAGAATTCTCAACAGAAGAAGTTCAAATGGCCAAAAGATACTTAAGGTCATGTTCAACTTCCTTAGCGATAAGGAAAATGCAAATCAAAACAACTTTGAGATACCATCTTACACCTGTCAGAATGGCTAAAATCAAAATAACCAATGATAGCCTATGCTGGAGAGGATGTGGAGTAAGGGGAACACTCATCCATTGCTGGTGGGAATGCAAACTTGTGCAACCACTTTGGAAATCAGTGTGGTGGTTTTTCAGAAAATTGGGAATGAACCTACCTCAGGATCCAGCAATACCACTCTTGGGAATATACCCAAGAGAAGTCCAATCATACCACGAAAGCATCTGTTCAACTATGTTCACAGCAGCACTATTTGTAATAGCCAGAACCTGGAAACAACCTAGGTGCCCCTCAATGGAAGAATGGATAAAGAAAGTGTGAATATATATACATTAGAATACTTTCCAGCAGTAAAAAACAATGACATCTTGAATTTTGCATGCAAATGGATGGAATAGAAAACACTATCCTGAGTGAGGTAACCCAAACCCAAAAAGACCACTATGGTATGTACTCACTCATTAGAGGACCCTAGCCATAAAACAAAGGACACTAAGCTTATAGCTCACAAGCCCAGAGAAGCCAAAAAGCAATGTGAACCCAAAGAAAAACATATATAGATCCCCTTGTAAATTGGAAGCAAACAAGATTGCCAGGCAAAAGTTGGGAATACGGGGGCAGGGATAGAGGTAGGTGTGGTGGGCTGGGGTAAGGGGAGAGGGGGAAGGAGAAGGGAGAAGGGAAGGTCTGGGGAGAGCTTGGGGGAGTGGGAGGGTGGAGATGGAGGAAAGGTGAATATTGGAGAAGGGAATAAAATATCTACATTATTGGAGTCATTTTAGGACTGGCAAGATACTTGGCTCTAGAGGAGATCCCATGTGTCCACAGGGATGTCCCCAGCTAGGTCCTTGGGCAGCAGAGGAGAGGGTGCTGGAATTAGCATTGTCCCATAGTCACACTGATGAATATCTTCATCACCACCATAGAAATTTCGTCTGATGGATGGAGATAGAGACAGAGACCCACATTCACATCAGATCAATGGATTGAGCTCCCAAGGTCCAGTCGAAGAGCAGAAGGTGGGAGAAGATGAGCAAGGAAGTTAGGACCGTGAGTGGCTGGACCACCCACTGATACAGTGTGCCTGATCTAATGGGAGCTCACCAAATCCAGCTGGACAGGGACTGAACGAGCATATTATCAAACTGGACTCTCTAAATGTGGCTGCCAATGGGGCCATACTGAGAAGCCATCAACAATGACACTAGGACCTATCTCTTCTGCATGTTTTATCTTTTTGGGAACCTAGTCTATTTGGATGCACACCTTCCTAAGCCAGGATGGAGGGGGGAGGTCCTTGGACTTCCCACAGGGCAGGGCACCATGCCCTCTTTTAAGGAAGCAGTGGGAGGGAGGAGGGGGAGAGCGGGAGGGGACTGGGAGAAGGGGAGGAAATGGAGAATATGGAAAAAAATTAATTGTTATATTAAAGCTGAATTTGATTTTTTAAATCTTCTGCTGTATTTCAAAAAGTAACAGATGAGCGGCTTCTATTGTCTAGCTTCTGCATGCTCACCTTTCTAGATATCTGAGATGATCACAGGCGTTACCTGGAGAAACAATTCCTCAGAGAATTGACTAGCAAGATTTGGCTGAGCAGGAATAATCCGAAGGAAAAGAGATTGGATATGGTCCCAGTGCAAATCTCTAACCTCCACACCCAAAGATGTGACACGAAGCTTAATTTAGTCAATAAATTTAACAATTCTTCCCGTTCTTATTTGTAGGATTATACTAGTCAGCGTCAGCTACTGGTCATTGCTGGTGACCCAAAACTCATATGGAGGAATTCTAGAAATAATCAATTTTCAGATTTTAAACTGTGCTACACTAGGTAGAATGATGGAATTTTTGTCATTTCCACCCCTTCCGACTTCAGATGGGTACCATGGCCTTGTCTAGTGTACTCATGCCGCACATGCTACCGGCCAATTAGTCAATTTGGTTGCTGTTTTTAATTGTAGGTCATCTGTTGTAATATCTAGATACTTCTGTTCAAGCCATCCTTTGCTTGTTACAGTGATGCCCAAACACAAAGACAGTGATGTGGTCACTTCGCATTTGTGCGGGGTTAGAATTGAGTATTTCCATCATAAGCATAGCTTCATACGGTGCCTCATCTATAAATCCAACTATTGTAAGCATGAATAGGAAAGCACAGTTGTACAGGGTATACAGGAGAGGTAGAGTTTTGAAATATCTCAGGACATTGACTGTGTTGACTAGAGTCCTAAAATTATAGGTTGAATTACTAGCAAAGTTCGTTAAGGCTGGAAAACAATAAACATACAAAAAATAGTTCCTGTAAGAAATAAACCACCCAGAAGAAAAATCAACACAATCATAGAGAGATCACGGTAATATACACAAGGATGATGAAATCATTCATTTCAACTCATGGATTTTTCATTAAAATGAGCAAGTAAATCTGTATGCTAATTCCAATGATTTTGTTATTTTCACATGAATGAATGATAAAATTTTTCTAAGTTTTAGGGTTTTTAAAAGTATGGGTATGTGTATACGTGTCTTATAATAAAAAGTATTTTCAAAATATATTTGTGTGAATTTTAAACAGAGTTCACTAAATATTTTGAGTAATGTATAATGGAAAAATATATACTTAACACCTATACATACACACACACGTGTGTGCTTGTGCTCACACACATATATATGTACAAATATTTTGTACTTTTATAGGGAAATGATCACTCAGGGTTATCTGTGAACCTTAAATTTGAAGTTATAAAGATATTATGTCACAAATATAATTTGATATTAATATAAATAATGTATATATACATACAGATGAAATGTAAAATTAGTCTGGAATGATCATACATTTCTGTATTTTTCAATTTATTATGTATATAATATGTATGCATACATTTATATACAAATAAGTGTATATACAAATTTTGCTTTGTTTTATAAATGCCCTGTGGACACTTTTGTATGTTTATATATTACACTGGGGAACCCTCTGATAACCCCAACATCTACCTCAGAATTTTATTTGTTTGCACAGCTAAGAGAATATTATGGTCCCAAGCCTTTTTCCTTTCAGAGTCCATGCTGTCTTTCTCAGTTTACTCTGACAAACTGATGAGGCTCAGAATAGTTGTCAGAAATGCTAATAGTACATTTTCCACTTTTGTGTTATATAAATTCATTTTTTAATAACCGAGTCTTGTTTAATCCAACAACTGCTTAGCATTGTCTTTATCCCTATAAAGTATTTACAGCCCATAATTCTGGATTTTATGATTTTGGCAATCAACATCAGCATCTATTTAGAAGATTTATCTAACATCATAACTAAAATAATTCCTTCAAAAAGTATGTACAACCCAGATGTTCTGTCTTTGTGCTTGTAAAAGAACAGTCATTTTTATTCTCAAGTTTACAATTTTTTCTACTCTCCAAAATTTTCTTTCTAAGGAATCTTTAATATAATTATGTAGAAACTTTTATCTGTCATAAATCAAGTTTTATGCATAGTACATATGAAAGAAATTATTGGCAAAATCCCTTCATTCTTTATCATGATTAACCAATGTATTTTTTCCATATTCTCGAAAGCACAGTGTCCTGTTTACAACTGATAAATACTTCTGTTTTCTCTATTTGCTTTGCTGTTTCATGGTGTGTTGCTTTAGGAAGAACAACAAAAAGCATTTCAAACATCTGCAGCATTGCGTAGCCAACCTGAGGTCTAATTTTGACTACCTTCATGGCCAAGTGATTGCGTGACCCACATAGTCCCTGCACCAGGCTTTCCATTTCATTTGGTGATTTTTTTTTCTCACCCTTCCTCAGGGAAATTACTTTATCTAGTGTCAGACTCCACTTGGATACTTAACTGATTCTTGTCAGATTTTACAGCTCTGGAAAATGTCCCCAATTTTACCTTAATTGTCTTCTCTCAGGTGGCAGCAAGAAAATGACAATGATGTAAGTCCTGTTTCCTTTTAGGGGGGTGTAGTCCGGCTGCTCTCTCTCGTACCTTATAGAAGGCACAAAGAAAACCTGAGTGTTACCTAGGCTTTCTTTGTGAGCTAGTATATAAACTGCATGATGTCATCTTATTACTTAATTTTGAGCTAATGCAAAAAGCCTACATTTCCTTCTAATGTAGGGAACCAAAGTGTCTCCTTGGAAGTGACTCCTTTATCTACTTTCTTAGATAAAAGCCTGCCACTGTGAAATGAAGAAGCACTTCTCTTATCCTGAACCTGCCAACTGGCTTCCTTTTTGTTTCCTACTGCTGTAGATACTAATTAATTATAATCTCTGTACAGGGAACTAAGGTTTGAGAGAAAGAGAGAGAAAAATAAAACATAGTTTCATAGTTCTTAGTATTGGGCAAAAAAGAAAATAGAACGTTGCTTTAAACAGTAGTTTTATTCATTTATGTCTCATGAATGTTGCTCCTGAATTTAGTATATTTAACCACAGTGCACAGGAGAACCCTCTGAAAACAATGCCAATGGGCATATTACTTACCACAAATGTTAAAAAATAACTTTTTATCAATTATATTATTTTCATACTCAACTATATTACTGGTCTCTAGTGAATAATTGGATGAAGAAACCAAAAAAAAAAAAATCCACCTAGACGAATTCAAAAAGTATTCGTCTGTGACCAATGTTCCAATGTTACCTGAGCTCCACTGTCAGATGGAATCTGTTTTACTACAATGACATAACCAATTAAACATTGTAGGAGTGGTCGCTAGAATGTCATGCAGCTTTCTGAGGCCTTGCTATCCAACCTCTTTATTGCTTCATACTTAACAGGACTGTAAGTAGGAAGATAGATTCTATTTCCCCAACTTACAGGCAAAGAATTTATCTCTTCTGGAAGAATTTAAGCACTATTCTCCAGTAATATGCGATAAAAAGTAATTACTACTGCTTTTTAAAAACTCTGTCTTACTCGTTTACTTTAATACCACAGGTTGGAATACATACTTCTCTCTGTGATATAGATAAGTACTTTTGATATTGCAAAATAGTCCTTAATTTGAAAGCTCTGATTAACTGAACTATACCGTATTTTCCTGGAATACCGCACACATCTTTACTAGCTAATTCCCTATTTTTTGAGATTCTGATCTATCTACTTTCTGCGTAAATTCTCTATGCTTTATAATCACTTAAGGTAGTGGTTTAGCATTGAATATAATAGGATTTTTACAGTAAGCAATGATACTTTATTTATGAATTATTTTAAAATATTCTTAAATTTGCAAAATTGTTATATAGAGTATATGGATATAACTTCTATTCATTCTCAGATAAAATAAATTCAGTGATTTGCTTTAAATTTTTCTAATAAGCACCAATGTTTAAGGAAAGAAAATGTGTATTCTAGTTTTGTTTTGCTTTTTTACAGTTACATATAATATCAATATGCTTAAAGAAAAGAATATGGAATCTTAAATGTAGACCTGAATATTTTATCGTATGAGAAAAAGAACATGATACTGTCTAAGAGAACTAACAGGAGCGGGGAGTGTTGAGAAAGTGGAGGGGATTAAAAAGTTGAGTATTTCATATAAGTAAAAAGTGGTCCAGAATTATTTATTCATTTGGAAAATAATGGATAGAATTCACCGGCTATTTAAATGATTTATCTGTATCTCAAATCAGATTTTCTCAACAATTTTTTTTGTCCAAAAAAAATCTAACTAAGAAATAGTCACCTTCTGAACAGTGGTAGCACATGCCTTTAATCCCAGGATTTAGGATGCAGAGGTAGGCAGATCTCTGTGAGTTCAAAGCCAGCCTGGTATACAGAATGAATTCCAGGACATGAAAGGCTACAGCAGGAAGCCCTGTCTCTACTGTCCATAAAAGTGGAAGAAGGAGAAGGAGGAGGTGAAAGAGAAGGAGGAGGAGGGGGAGGAAAAGTTCTTATCCTACAAGAATGTCATTTAATGGTTTTTACTTATAATAAGACAAAGTAACATGAAATACTTCATTTCATTTGGAGGTACTTGTGTTTTCATAATCAATCATGTTTTTAGTCTATTTTATTAAATGTTTTTCTTTGGAGAATATATTAAATATTGCTTAGAATAACACATGGATATCCTTCTCATCAATTTCTGGGAATCTTAGAAATTGTCATAAAAGGCAAGGAATTATATGATAACAGAAAACACTTTAAACAGTGAATAACTTGTAACTAAACACATGTAAAATATTCTAGGAAAAGAGGAGTTCTGATATTTGTAAATGCTGGAATTTCATGCTGCTTTATAGGGAGAATTTACATGTATCCAGGCTTCTCTGGGTTGTGTAATTTGTTACAGAAAAAAAAATACAGTGCATGTCTTAAATGTTCATGGACTTCTGGAAACCAGGCATCTTAAGATTTCATCATTCTACATAAATCTGAGTCACATTTAGGACTGAGGCTTTAATTCATAGACATCTGTTCTGATCATGTCATATGAATGGATAAGGGGAACTATGTGTTTCTGGTTATTCATAAGAACAACAATTCTATCCCACGGTTCTGCAGTCATAGCAACCTCAACCTTATTGGCCCCCAACAACTTACTGTCTCATGCAATCAGATGAATTAGAAGGGGTAGCCCTAGGGTGTTAAAGCCTTAGAATATGTTTCATGGAAGAACAGAAAAATTTAGCCACAGAAATGTCTGAATGATTAAATCTGCAACTGGATTCGCACAAATGCATTTTTAAAGATAATTATCATCATTTGAAAATGTTAATGGGTTTGCACAATTTTATCTCTTACCCCTCAGGTTCTCTACATGAGTCTACTAAAGTAAACTAATAAGTTAAACTAACCATCAAATAAGATATCATGTGTAACTGTTCTTTTGTCTCAAAATATACCTTTTATGAAGTAACAATTTCACTGTATGTGTAGTCATGATTTTGCAGTGAATTTTTTTTAAGTTTTAAAAGCTGAGCATTTAATGAGTGTTAGGGTCTTTCATTTGATAAAGATTTTGGTTTCTGTGAAGGAAAAAGGGTACCCATGACAGAAAACTCTGTCGAGAGAGAAAGAGTTTGCAAATGTTACCTAATAGATATCTTATCATTACTTAGTATATATGTGTATATGCTAATCACTCTTCTAGGTGGGTAAAATTCTTGTTTCTATGATCATATTGTACATTAGATATGTGTTGGAAAAGTTTGAGTTCATCATTACAATACTTGTGATCCTGCATTGAATAAACCCCATGTGATTTTAGATTAATAATTCTATTCTTTGGAGAGTTGGATAAATAAAAATCCCTTTTAAAAATACCAAATGTTAAAAAATAAAATGGAGTAAAGTGAGCAATGAACAAAACTGTTTATCAAATGGCATAATTATTTAGTAATTATTCACTTTGTGCTTTCAAAATACGGTACAGTGTTTACATTTGCAATAGTTCTTTCATTTTTCATATGAAAGCATATCCATAAATATTTGTCTAAGTAAAGACCTGCTCTGTGTACAAATGATTGTTGAAACTGAGTGCTAGGAAAGATCTTCAATGTTTTCACTGAGAAATAATGAAAACATATTTGATAAATAATTCATTTATACCTGCTGTGCATAATAATCACTGCTGATGTTGGAGTTCTTTCTAGAATAGTTCTCCAAATAATTTGTCCTTTGCACAGTGTTGTTTTCAATGATGGGATGAGAATTTTTGATATTTCATCAAGCATGTTGTTCTAAGAATTAATACAATAAAATTGGTCCCCATAGCTTTGTATAAATGATTTATTTTAAATGTGGGAAGAGCTTGGTCAACATTTAAATAAGAATTTTCTTAAAGGGACAACCTTATTCAAATCCTACAGAGGCCTCACAATTTAATTTCACTTTTATATACATTTAGTATGCTAAACATTTTAAGAAATCCTAAGATACACATGAATGAAATACTGCTACTCTCATTTGATTATGCTTGATTGTTTGGTCTTTTAGGGATCATCAACTGAACTTTCCAACATTGTAAATCCTTAATGTTCTGTCTGGTGGTACATAGCAAATGATGTAGGTTTAAGAAATCCTCCAAATAATTCTGCTGCTTCCTCAGGTTAAACATTTCCTACCTCTGTGATAAGTGGGATCACTTTGAGAACAATGATTTGCATGCTACTGAAATGTGTACCACAAATGAGAGCTATGAACTCTGAACTTTACCAATTTATGACCCACCATGTGGTTTCTGGGGATTGAACTCAGGACCTTTGGAAAGTCAGGCAGTGCTCTTAACCACTGAACCATCTCTTTACTTTCATAGATTTCATAGTTTCCATCACACTAGCTTTCCACCTTGCCCACAAAATGCCTCACAATTTCAGTTGTTCCTCCCAACATTTTCCCCCTGCCCTTAATCCCTCCTGTTCCCAACCTTACCAACCCCCATGCCAACCATGAAATCTATTCTATTTTTTAATAAGTAAAATAACAGTTAATACATGGGACCTTCTGTTAGAAATCATTCCAAGAAAAAGTTTGTTAAATTAGCTACAGACTCACATAAAGGAGACATTATGGATTTATATGGTCGTTGAGATAGTAAATTTACTAAATGTTTACATCTAATTACTAGATCTCTGAATTTCTGAAAGCTTCTCTTCAGTGAACTTATTTCTTCTAAAAGTATGCTATATTACATTATAATGTCAATGCAAAAAAAAAAAAAAACCTCTTCCCTAAATATAGGTTGAGAGTTCTAGGAGGGACATATTGACTTGGTAGCTGTCAGTAGTATGTGACGATTTTATTCAAAATGTAACTGAGATACCAGGCTAGAGAGAGTAAATGGAAATGTAGATATTCACAAATAAGATAAAAAGAAAGCATAAAATCAGAAGAATATTTTGTATAATAAAGGTCTGTAATTTATAATTTACTTATTATAATTATTGATTAGATTTGGAGTTATTTTTAAAAGACTATTACTTTTAAAGAGTTTATTACTTTAAAATTTTTGATTATATTTATTAAAATATTGAAAGGCTTGCAAAGACTTTGCACAATTAAAGGCAACAAAATGGAATTTAATTAAAGATATGCAAATTGATTGACATGATGAATGAACTATTATAAAAATAAAGTGCTTTTATGAAAGAGAACATTTGTTTATTTAATCAACACAGATACAGAAGCATCACATTGATAGACAAGAGGAGTCTGGATTTAGTCGTAATATTATTTCAAAACTGCTGATAATAGGGCTGATTTCATCAGATACATGTAATCATTTTGACCAATATGTTTTCTAACAAATATTTGAAATATATTTTTATAAAAAACATAACTATATTACTACACAATAGCTAAGATATTTAACAGATATTTGGCTAAAGTCTCATTTAAAATTTGAATAATAATAGGAAAGACTTTTTTATTTTATATTTAAACCTTATCCCCCACCCCAAAGTACTTTAATGTTGAACAACTCTAGCAACAGCAAACTTCCACAATTAGTTTAGAGAGTAATTGAATTGTCACTACTCCATCTGCGGTACAATCTTAGCAATCAAGTAAAGTATTGGTCACTGGAGTCAATTAATTCCGCTTCTGAGGGCTCTGTTTGCTGCTAGAAAATGATGCATTAGAGGTGGCTACTTGGAGAGACAAGGCGGGAGAAATGGGCATGCAGCTGTGTCAAGATGTCTCCCAGCAGAGCAGAAAGCTTAAGTCTGCCTTAATGATTGCATTTTTCTCCCCTTCCTTCCAGGGTTCCCTCCATCCCTCCCACTTGTTTATACTCTTCCTCACTAAAGCCCTACAAATTCACATGATTGCTGGGCTCTCTGTGTGGTGTGTCCACAGCCAACTGTTCCTCTGTGGTTTGTTTCTGCAGAATTGCACACAGGAATGACTTGTTTTGATTGTACTCCTTCCCCTGGGTGCACTCTGTCACCTGTTACAGCTGTGACCTTGATCAGAGTTCTGCCATCCTAGGTAAAATACTGCTGATTATCTTCCCTCTTTCCTCAGAGTGTCTTAGATAATCATTAAGAAAAATAAAATCATAAAACTGAAAAGTTTTCTTTAATCCTTTCAATTGGGAAATGCTTCATGTACAAAACAAATGAAAGTAAACAGTACACTTTGCTATGAATCCTCTAGTAACTACTCACCAGTTAGTTTAATGCACTGATCATCACTAGGAGCCTAGACATGTAATCCTGATGTTTCCGCTCAGTAACTACTTACTGTCAGTTTCTACATCTCAATTTCATAAAAGTTTTTTACGTTTCTTTTATTTCACTTAAATATGAGAATAAAGTTCTAACATTTACTATTTGTTTTCTATAATAATGGTAATGCTACCATAAAACACAAAGTCCCCAGTATCTAGCAGCAATGCCATTCTTGAAACAACACACATATTGTTTTGTACAGTTATATTTCTTTCATTTCATTGATGTATAGTATTCCATCCTTTACATTTACGGTAGTTTAATTCCCCTAAGTCCATGGTTAAGGAGAGCCTGTTAGGCATTTCTTTTGTGTGTTCCTTCTGGCTCTAAACCAGAAAATATAATTCATGGTCTATACCTCATGAACATTATCTTGTATTTAGAATGAAAGGTTAGTCTGATCTTCCAAGCCACTGTCACTACTGCAGCATGAGCATGCTCATGGCACTGAACAACTTCGTCTAAAATTCAGGTTCCCAGGCCTTATAATTTCAATGACTCTATTAAGTAGTTTTATGTTCATTTTTCATTTTCCTGATTAACCATCAAGTTTTGACAACATTTTCTAACTTATATCTGACACAAATGTCTTATTGGTGTTCATTTTCCCCTGGGACCATTTTGTATATTTTAGGGATTATTAGGAATCCTCTAAATATATATGGTTCTCCCTTCAAATTGCACTTATAACACATTTCAGACTGGCTGGGTGGTGGTGGTGCATACCTTTAATCCCAGCATTCAGGAGGCAATGGCAAGCAGATCTCTGTGAGTTCAAGATCAACCTGGTCTACAGAACTAGTTTCAGCACAGCTACAAATGTTACACAGAAAAATCCTGTCTCAAAAAGCAAAGCAAAACACAACAAAACAAACAAGAAACAGCATTTCAGTTTGGCTAATTATGAAGATAAGTTCTTAATTTTAATATCGAATAAACTAACAATTTTCTTCATGGCTATTGCTTTGTCCTATTTAAGAAATGATGCGCTATTTTATGGCAAATATATTGCTCTATACAGATTTAGAGAAAATTTGCCTTTATTGGCTAAATTTGTAATTTCTCGGGACTCATTCTCAAGACACAGTGTAGTCACATCACACTATTTTTGTTATGGATAAATGATTGCTCCAGAATCACTGGTCACTGGGAGTATCATTTTTTGGTATGTACCATATGACTCATCACTTGTGTTGGATTAGGTGTCTGTTTCTGCTTAGATTATTTAGCTAATCCTACACAGATAGCATATTGCCTCTCTACTGTAATGCACTATTAAGACTTAATTTCTGGTAGATTGAGTTCCGGTCTTTTGCTACTCTTCAACAAAAAGTGCAATGTCTGTTATTAGCATGTGGCATGTTGATGACTAATACTGTCTGCCCTTAGATTCCACAAAAGCTCCTGTAGGAACTTTCTAAGAGGATGTAGTAAATCTGACGTCAAGGTGGAAGCTTTTACAATGCTTAGTTTTTCCTTACAGTAGTATGGTATGCACATCAATATTCTTAACTCTTTCATTAATTTCATTCAGGAAATACTCTGCCTTCACTTGAAAGAAATATTGCAGTATGCTATGTTGAATGATATTGTTTTTAAACTTATTTTTCTTCTGTTGGTTATAGCTTTAAGGAAATTAAATTGTTTTCCAAAATCTCATTTCCATCCAGGTAACTTGCTCAGGTGCTGGATTGATTTTAATCTTTTCTTTAAAGTTACTATTTACATACTAACATTTGTGGGTAATAAGTTTGGGTTTTTTTTTCCTGTTGGGGGAGTGTTAGAGAGAGGGATAGCAGGCCATAGGGATATGAAATGGAAAATGGTAAAACTGAGGGGATTTTAATATGTGAGGACTTTTGGAGGTCAATGCAGAAAGAGAGGAATTTATGAGGAAAAAATGCTACTACAAATGGTTGAAAGGACATAAGAAATTTTGTTTATTTACCAAGAATTATATATAAAACATAAGTGCGTGTGTCTACATATAGTTTTAATGAAGTTATGGTATTTTGGCTGACAATATCTCTACCCAGGGTCATATATGAGATGACAAAAATCCTAGTGCCAGCCATGAGGACCACCCTTTTCTCTGTTACTCAGAGAGTTTAAGAAACTCCACAAACAATATAGGCTACTCCTGTTGTTGAAGGTAAGTTAATATGGTTGAATACACAGTGCACTTTGGACAGAGGACTCTGAAGAATCAAGCTGGATCTGATCTGCAAGCCTCCTCCCTGAAGACTAGCTTTTGTAGCACTGGAAGGTGCTATGCAAGCTTCCAAGGGAGGAAACCAAGCTACAGTTCCAACTATCTTGACAAGATATCCCTAAAGTTGAAATAATAGCATTCATATCTTGGAGGTAAACATCAGGTCTCTAAATGGACAAAAGGCCCGCTACTCAGGAAGGAAATCATACTTGGTACTGAAAACTTGGTCAACTGCCCTGGGCTCTTGAAGCCATTGTTCTTGCAGGATCACTGAAGAAGACTCAAATAATATACCTCCTTCAACTAAGGCTCAGGGGAAAACATGGAAAGGGAGAAAATCTTTTAAGCACCAGAGAACCAAGAAATCTGCTATGAAACTGTATCTTCTGGTTTTGATGGGGAAGCAAACATGATCCTCCAAAAGTATGGCTGTCTTAAAAGAGCTGAACAAGGACAACACTAGTAGATATATTAAAAAGGAAGGGAGAAATATCTCTTGAGACTGTAGCCCTAGACAAAGATATTAGGCAACAGGGATGTTGAGAGTCCAAAAAGTAGTTATCGACCTGCTTCTATCACAAAAATTATTAATTAATTAATAAAATACACAGAGCCAACTGGTCAACCTGTGTCAGATGAATTTTAAAATAAAAGGTGTCCAACCAGCTGTATAGAGGAAGAGCAATAGGCTGTGCTCTAAGTCCAGCGGGACATTTGGTTGACCTGCCACATTGGCGGAAAAGTGCACGAGGGCGGTTTGCCCTGGGAGGAGAGTACTGGTCACCTAATTGGTTAACCAATACAAAACTGGTCAACTCTGAAATCATATATACAAGTAAAACTAAATACAGTAAGCAAATTATATATATATAATTTATAATATATGTTGTTGTTGGATTCAACTCTGTATGCTCTGAATGTGTTTTACTACCCTTGGTTAATAAAAGAAGCTGCTCAGCTTATATCAGGGCAGAATATAGTCAGGCTAAAAGAGATAAATACAGAGAGTAGGCAGAGTCAAGGAGATGCCATGTAGCTGCTGAAGGAGGTAGCTGGAAACTTACCGGTAGGCCACATCCCCACACAGATTAATAATAGTGGGTTAATTTAAGAAAAGAGCTAGCTAGGAATGTGCCTAAGTTATTGGCCAAACTCTGTAGTAATTATCACTATTTCTGTGTGTTATTTCCTGGATCTGAACAGTTGGGAAATGAACAAGCAGTCTCCATTTACAATATGTTATATTATAATATCATATACTGGACAATACATTATGATATAAGATATGTATTATTTATTTTTACATTACATACATAGCATATAATATATATGACATGATAAATTATAAAACATACAATTTATAATATATGATTGTGATATATAAATTACATATAATTTGTAGATAATATATAACATTTACATGTTATTACATATATTTATACAACATTTAAGGAAAAACAGACCATGAATTTGAGAATGAAATGGGTATTGAGGGGATATGGAGGGCTTGGAGGTACAAAGGGGAAGGGAGTAATGATGCAAATACATTTTAATTTAAAAGGTGTTTTTAATTTTATCTTAAATGGGAGACTTTTTTAAAGAATACCAGAACTAAGCTTTTATTATGTGAGATGTTATATTCTGCATATATCAGATTGAGACTGTTCCATTGTTATTTCCTTTCTGATATTTTAAAAATAATGAATACTTTTGAATCCTGGAAACTGCCATGTGGGTGCTGAGAAACAAACCTAGGTCCTGTGAAAGAACAGCAGTGTTCAGTGCTCTTAACCATACAGCATCTCTGGAGCCCTATCCTCCATTTCTTGTCGGCACGATATATTAAATGATCATACTTTTCAATGTTCAACTAGCGTTCCTGGATAAAATCAACTTGGCTACAATATTAGTGTTTATCCATACTACTAAATTAAGCATCTTAATTATTTTCCGTGCTGATTTCCAGAGTTCATGCAACAATTTGAAACCCAACCACCAACAAATGATGGTGCCCTATTCTCATATCCTCACTCACATTTGTTACGAGTTGTTTTCTTGATCTTGGCCACTTTGACTGGTATAAGATGAAATTCAAAGTTGTTTTGTTTTGCAACTTCATAATTGCTAATGAGTTGAAGCACCTTTTGAGATATCAGATACACAGCAGGCAAAGATTCTCTATTAGTTTGTGGACCCCGTCTTCATTTAATGACTGTTTTCTTAGATATCCAGATTTTTAGTTTATGAAGTTCTCACTTATTGTTTGTTTCCCCTAATTTCTGGGCAAATCGGGTGCTATTCAAAAAGTCCTTTCCTCCACTTACGTCTTGGAATGTACTATCATGTTTCTTTTTTTATATTTCTTCAGTTCAGTTTCACATTGAAGTCTTTGATCTAGTTGTTGATGATGTTAGTTCAGGGTGATAGATCTAATGATGTTCTTTTTGTGGACATCCAATTTTCCAAGCACCACTTTTTGAAGAAGATATCTTTTCTCTAGTGTACAGTTTTGGCATCTTTGGTAAATATTAAATGCCTGTATCTACATATGCTAATATTTGAATCTTTTTTTGTTTACACATATGTTTTCTTGTAAGTACCATCCTAGTTTTTGTTTTTGTTTTTTTTTTTTGTTACTGTGTCTGTGTGATAATCCTTAAAATCTGGTATGGTAACCCCTCCAACATTGATCTTTATGCTCAGGATTTACTTTTGCTGTCTGGAATGTTTTGTGGCTCCATATGAATATTAGGACATTGGCTTTATATTTCTATGAATTTGATGCCCTGTATTTGATTGGTATTGCATTAATGTAAATTGCTTTGGTTTGGAAAAAGAAGAACTGTAAGAACCAGGGAAACAATGTTGCCTGCTAAGAGACTATGCATGCTTTATATGATAGGAAAACTACACTCATGATAGGGATCTTTAAGCAAAACCATAACAATGATAACATGAGTGGTCAAGCCCGTTTCATTGAAGTAAATTTCAGGTCTCAAACCTAGATGAAGAACTATTATCAAATAATGACTGCTGAGACATGGGGAATCAGTTTTCCCTAGGAATAAGCCCTCAAATTGGTTATCCAATAACAAGTGGTCATCTCTAAATACTTACATATAAAAGCAAAATTAAATGGATTCAGCAGATGTGGGTGTGTATGTATGTAACAATAACAACTAAAACAAGCCATGAATTTGAGAAGAAATTAGGGCAACACTGAAGGAACTAAAGGTAGTGGGAGATGGAAATGATGTCAATAGAATATTATCCATAAAACTCTTGAAAAAACATAAAACATTTACAAATCAAAAGATAATATATTAACACATGAGATGTTTTGATAATATCTCATAACATTTAACATTTAAAATATAACATTTAAAAATACATGTTTTGGACTTACCAGAATCTTCATTTCATAAGTCAGTACTTTTGCAATCTTCCACAATGCTGTATGTCAAACACTGAGTGATACCTCTAACAACTGCTGCATTCAACAAATAATTACCAAATGATTAAAAAGTGAAATGTCAACATACAAGATGTTTAACAAAGTGTTTTGAACTAGGTAAGAGCTACACAAATGATAGGCATTGTGCTATTATTGTCATAAATCCACTGTAATTGCAATCTATTGTCCATTTGCTGAAACAACTGCCTTTGCTGATGCTCTTCATGTTTTATCACAAGTCCCCAAGAATAAATACTTGTGCTGTTTTTAAAATCATTAATTATTAATAATTTATTCAAAAGAATTATTAATCCTTTTCACTTTACATTTAACAAGAAAAATTATAATTCATTCAGAAGTAGTACGATGTACTATAATGGTGAGATCTTCACTAACCTATTTGTATAAATTATGAAGGGAATTTTAAAGATATCCTGGATGCATACAATACTGCTAAAGACATACAACAGATTTTTCAAGGCTTAATTTTTAGGTACATCATTTGTTTACAGTTGCTGTATAAAGTAATTCATGGGTCCTTGTACAAATGTTATCACCAACCAAGTCAGTCTTCAAAATGAATTTTGGTTACTGGTCAAGTGTTGGGGGTCTAGCTTGGTGGAAGGCTGCTTTCTTAGTACTCTCAGAGCCCTATGTTTGCTCTTTGATCCCACAAACAATAAAAAAAAAACAAAAATAGTGCTGCTAACCAGCATACACTCTGACTTCTCTCTAAGATAGTACTTACATCGCCTCTCTATACATTTTACACATCTGATATCATAGCAGTTTTCATGGAAACATTGCATCCATGAAGAAAAAACACCCACGTAAATCAGCCCTGTGCAATGAATATGTGTATGCATATGAACATGTGTATGTGCATATATATGCACATATATATGCTTTACATATATGTAAAAAACCTTAGATAATCAGGCTCAAAAATTCATGTATACATCTCTAGTATGGGATTGATGAAACATATTCTGAATTCATACAGTCTGAAATCAAATCTATTACAGTTGTTTAGTTTTGAAATTTAAACTGTTAAATTCTTAATTTCTTAAAAATGAGCAAATATTATTAAGAGGAATTGAAATTCTGTGGTATATTTACTAGTATAAATGAAATGCCAGAGTGCTGTGGGAGCTCTTTCCGCTCCTTCACCCAATAGCCTTTAAGATACCAGCCCATTGGGGCATGGTCTTTTTCATTTTAAAAAATGCTGGCAGCCCTCCACTTGCTCTCTCTTGGTTCTGGCTCCCGTTCATACAGCTAGACTCTCTGTTTCCTGTTTTTGACGAGAGGACTGTGGTTTGGGACATTGATCTATAAGTTTTTTCCCCTCCAATAAATAACCCCTTTTAATAATAATTTCCAAACTGGTGTTTGATTGTTTTTGCGGCATTATCTGGCACCCGAGCTGGCACCAGAGAAAAGCAAAAGTTTACATTTTTTCCTGCGTTTGATGTTAACTGGAAAATGAGTATATATTTCTGGTACGTAAATTGAGTAGTGGTCAGGGAACTGTGAGTTCGGCTCATAAAATCAACTTCTGTAATCTAACAGGTAATAATATTCTCAAAATGTATATACTAAACATTTCCCACACATATGCCCAGATATTTCCATCTAAGAGGAAATCCAAAATTGGAAGAAAAATGATATATTCCCTATGCCTACTGACAATGCCTGTAAGCCAGCTTCCTTTCTGATAATGCTATCTTTTCACAATAAATATAAAAAAATGGTTTTTAGAAAGATATTTAAATATGAAAGATTCATTAGATGTAATTTTCTATGTTGTCCAGGTTCATTTATTGCAATCATCTTTGATTATATAAAATTAAATGTGCTAAGATTTTAAGACTAAGATAAGCTAGTTCAATTTATAGGCTATTTTACTTTCCCTTTCAAATACCACTTTAGAAGCTATTCCCACATTCAACTTATTTCTTCTAAAATATTCAGGCCATTTTTAATTAAACCATCCTGCCTTTCATATGACAGGTCAATTCTCTCTGTCCTTTGTGAACGGTCACCCGGCTGCTTATTAACAGCATCAGAAATGAATGCAGACAGCTTTATTTCTTGGTTTATAATCGTTATTAAAGAATGTTCTACTACTAAGTATAAAGATTGGGATTCCTCTAACATCACTTTGAATTCTACACTCTACAATACTTCTCCATTTGTCATTATCACATAAAAAGCTATATTTCTATATAATTTTACATTTATTAAAGGCTAAAATTGAAATATTTATTGAAGATATTATCATAAGTACTTCTCAGCTAGCTTTACTCTTAAAATATAATTTCTGTCTTTTTTGACACTATGCACTATATTTTAGTTTCCAAAACGGTGGTTTGGGTAAGAAAGACAAGAAAATTTTGAGATTTTAAATATAAAAATTTTATCCCATGAATGTGAATTAGGGGAGCAAATCAGCATGATAGTAGTCCTTCTCTGGTCCGTTGCCTACAGATGTTTCACAGTTCTAGCTCAGCTACTGTAGAAAGCACTTGCACAGGACAGAAGTGGCACAGCCTCTGTATTGGTCTGTCCTAACAACGTATTGCTTCTCTATTGTCAAATACAGACTGTTCAGCTTACCAGTTTGTTTTACTCAACTTTCCTTATGAAGCTCCTTCATACAGTTTATAATTCTATAGTGCAAAAATATTATTCTCTTTTTATTGAAAATTCATGTATTGACATTTTCAATGGTGTCATTCTGTTTTAACAACTTCTATACATAACATTTTCTCTTAATTTTTTTTATATTATAATATAATTATATAGTTTCTACTTTCCCTTTCCTACCTTCAAACTTTTGCATATACCCTTCCATGCTCTCTCCAATTCATGGCTTCTTATTTTTATTAATTTTGTGTGTATGTTTCAATGTCTGTGTATGTAGTCCTAATATAGTGCTCATTCTATATAATGTTACTTGTATATCATTCTTTTAAATAATTTGATTGTCTCTCTCAGAACTGATATTTTTAACCAATAATACACTTTTATTCATTTATTTATTTATCATTCACATGATCAACAAATATCATGGATCTAAAGAACTGGGAGAGGAGTGAAGCCCAGTGAAGCACTTCAGTAGGAGTCGGCATCCAATAATCAAAGCTCTCTCAGCTTTTGCCTGCTTTGGTAAATGAGCATTACAAAAGCAAATTTAAAAACTATTTCAAGTGCAAAACCAACTAAACTATGAGTGTTTATCTGCTATGGAGGCCCATTAAATAGTTACTAAGTAAAAATAAATGAGATATAGTTAACAAGGTGCTTAGAGAAATGACTAACAATGATATGATTTTAGTGACTTTAAGTGTTAGTATTATCACTGATATTGTTGCTCTGGTACTAGTTCTTCCTTACATTTGCCATCATCTCAAAGATAATTCTCTTGTATTGCATAGCTGAAACCTAAATTGAATAGTGTATTCTCTCTTCCTTGAAATCAGTCTTCTCCTTTGTAGCCCTCCCAAGACATCCTCACATTTGTGCCCTCCTCTTTCAGTGTATATTTCTTCAGTCTGGAGGGATTCTCAGCCACTTTTTGATGATGTTGAATAAAAGAAAGGAAGGGTATTGAGCATTGTACTGAGGACATCATCTTTGTTAATACATCATTGGTTCCTGTGCTCTATAGATGGTGACTTTCTGGAGAGAAGAAACTGCTAAGGAAACCTGTGCATAAGATGATTTGCTAGAGATTTGGGTGTAGTAGTTCATGGCAATGGAATTGAGAAGATAACGGGATTGAAAGGGATTGCTGGCAAAGAACAAGTAAAGTTGTAAATTTATCACTCATTTTCCCTCACATTTTAAAGAAATATAAGCATTATGCCGATACATTGATTCAAAATATGTGTTGGGCATGGAGCCTGCCATTATGTGTGGTTTTTATACCAAACGAGATTCCTCTGAAGAATACTAATTTTTCATTGGCGAGTAGCTAGCAGTTGAAATAGTTTCTAGGTTAGGGATTGGGACTTGTGTTCATTACACCTCTCAGCCCTGTGACGCCATCACGCTTAGGTTAGCTCATGCCCTGTGCATGCTGCCAGATCTCTGTGAGCTCATATGTGCATCGGTCTTGCTGTGTGCGGCAACACACTGACATGAAAAAAATCTTGTGAAAATGCTGACTGGGAGAAACTATGGAATTGATACTTTCTTTCTACCAGGATCATCATCCTTCCGTATGGATTTACCTTACAAATATCAGGACAGTACAGCCTATCCTTTAAAAGGAACTGTCATCATCATGATTTCTACTACCTCAGACATATTTTTATGTGAATTCAGATTAAATAAGTGCTAAGGGCATGTGGAATCAATATCTAATATGTTTCTGAACACAGTACTTAGGATTTTTATCTTGAATTAAAACAACTTGAAATGTTCACAGTCCCACCTTTAATCAAGTGTAACCATAAACTACAAAGAATTGGAAATGAAATGAGGATGAGAAATTTCACACTCCAAGCAGTCGGATGATAATAAGTTTCCACCTGTTAACATATTAATAACAGTGTTAAAGAGCACATTGTGCCTGAGGTATTACAAGTCTGTGCAATTTTACATGTGTCAAGAAATGGTTTGCTTGTTAGCAACTGGCTAGAGTATCAAAGCAGAGTGAATTCTGTGGGGGAAACCAGTTGTGTAATAAGGAACCTTAGAAGTCTTTGCTCGCTGGGTTATTTAAAATAACCTGTGAAAAACCACTGGATAATACAGGAAGAGGAATTGCCCTCTGGAGGGTATTAGATGACCCAAAGTAATCATTTCCATCCCTAATACCTATGATTAATATGTCATTATTTTGAAAAGTGCACTCAGTGATAGAGGCAGTGAATGATGTTACAGAGAGAAAGCATGCCACACAAAGCAGGCAGCCTGTATCAGTGATTGAGGTTATAATGCCAGGGAAAACATTCGGTTAAACTTGCTGGGGGGGGCATTTTATTTGACTATTTTCTTTATGTGATTTCCTCTGTTGGATAAATTGTGTTCAGTGATATATTAAAAATATGAAGGTGAAAACAGAACAGAGCAGGACAAACACGCCATAACCTACATTTTACAAAAGAATGTACAACTCAATAAAAATATTTTTGTTTATATATATATATATATAAACATTAAAAAAGAATACTAACCCTAAAGAAATGAATAGAGAGAATGCAAGAAATACCCCATGAAACTCTAGTGTGATTGGAGATCTGAAAACAATAAAAGACAAATATGTCAGTGAGTTCTACATCTGCATCTAATACAGTGTCCAAAACAAGTATTCTAGCTGCAATAATATTACAATGAAGTTTTGGTATTGCCTTATATGTTCCTGTAGAATAGGATTCAGGAGAAAATTTAGGTGAAGCAGAAGAGTTAATTTTAAGTGAACATAGATAAGAATGAGAAAAAAGAAATGTAATAAGTAAAAGGTGACAGGGACAATATCGGCTGTATTTAAGAGCAATAACAACAAAGATATCTTTGTAGATATAAGTCCTTTAAAGTTAATTTTAAAATATTTAAAATTCTAGATCTAGTGGGTCGTATTTATAATCTCAGAAGGAAGAGGATTGCTGTGGGTTTGAAAGAAATGGTGTTAGTTCTGCATTGTCAGTGGGCATTTCTTTTACTTTTTGTTGAAGCTTATTTCCAAGAATAATGCACAAAATGTATAAAATCAAAATATGAGTAAATCAATGTAAATATAAGGTAAATTAGCACAGTAAACAGCAAAGAGAATATTATTGAAAGTAATCATGGTTCCCTAATAAGAGAAAGGTGCCCTTAACTGACTCCCTGTTGTGAAGAAGACTGAACCTAAACTCTGCTGAACCAATATTAGTCAGTAGCCCCAGCCTGTGGGAAAACCTTCACAGCTATCCGATAATCAAGGAGGCTCCAAAGTAGTCATTATGCTAACCACATGCAGGGAAGATCCGTATAGGAGAATTTTGATGATTTCTTTAGCATACCAAGTCTCACATTTTAGATGGAGAAGAAGTAATAGAAGCATGCTGATAGCATGCCTGCCATAGAAGAGTAAAATATTTGTACTTAGTGTTTCCCACTGAGCACAACCAGAAAGTACGTTCTTCAGTCAATAAAAAAAGTTTATATTAAAACCCCATGTAGAAAATGGACAGTTATAAATACTTCATAAAGTCAAATTTCTAGGAACTACGTGACACTCTCTAAGTTTTAAGAAGAAAGACTCGGGGTTCATAGAGCACATTTCTAAGTTAATTATTTGAAAGCAGACACTATCTTAAATAATCACAAACCTCGGAAGTTTTACTTGCTTTTAAAATATGTCATGATATATGATGTCACTAGTTGATTTTCCCATAAGTGTCATATAACTGGACATATCACCTGGAATATCTAATAATATTCCTGTAGTGTTGAAGATCTAGCCATGGTCCTTAAACATTAGACACATGCTTTTCATAAACTATATATCATTTCTAGCTACATTAAGTAAACTTTATTAAAGCTCTTTGCAACAATTTTTTTTTCAAACAAGTTAATAGAATGTCCTTGTCTGTTGTGTGTTTGGATTTATTCTTTGCAAGATCAGAAAAGTTAGTATTTATATGTAGTTAAAAGAAGAAGTAATAGAACATATATAGAATAATCAAATGACATATTTTAAAGTTTCTAAAATTTCTGAAAAATCAAGGTATCTTTGACAACTGTACATTATCTTATCATTTTAATATTGTCTAAATCTATCTTACTAGGCTTACAAAAAATTCCTATTATGCTACTACTTCTTATAAAATGTTGGGCATATGCATGTCATTGTTTTACTTTTTGTTTTGTTATACAAAGGTGAAAATACCAATAAAATGATGGATATGAGAGTGGTTAAACATATTTTAACAATTTGAAACAAATTAAAACAAACAATTCAACTACCTCACTCTGCTGAGAGGTTTTTCCCAGGTAAATAGCCTTTGGAAATGAAAATTATTGTAGTTCTTATAGTTATTGCAAACACATCTTAACTGCAGTGTATAAATCTTTAACTAGGTGTCTATGATTCTTCCCCATAAATACTAAGTGAATTTGAAATCTAACTTGGGTCATTATTTTATTTCCATTATTTTGACAAAAGAATCTAAGTTATTTGCCATGTCCTGAAAAATCTGTTTTCCATCTAGTTCTCTCAGTCAATGACTGGCTCTATAATATGATGTCAGTAAACAAGGTCATATAATTCCTATATGAGTCCGTACTCTTCATTCAGTCATCTTTCTCTATGCATTGGTATAGTTGGTTTAGTGTATATTTCAGTTCCAAAAATTGTCACATTTCAAAAAGTAATATATAGCCCCATTCATTATCCAATGAAGCTCACCAATAGACATCGCTAGTAATCATAATTTTTTCATACCACTTTATCATTGCCAAGGTTCATTATATTTATACTTATTTACATATATATGTAAATATATTTATATACATTTTCATCACTATTAGCTATAGAAAATGTGGTAACTTGTCTGTGTTATTCACAGTAAATATTTTGATCCTATAAAAACACCTGATTCATTAAATATAATCAATAAACATCTAAAGATTTAACATTACTTTGATCTATAAAAAATATAAATTTGAATTAAGGTCTTTTTTTGGTTTTGGATTTGCTTTTTCGAGACAAGGTTTCTCTGTAGCTTTGGAGCCTATCCTGGCACTCACTCTGTATACCAGATTGGCCTTGAACTCACAGAGACCCATTTGCCTCTGCCTCCCACGTGCTGGGATTAAAGTCATGTGCCACCACTGTCCGGCCTTGAATTAAGTTTAAAATGTATGTAATGAATATAGCCAGACAATAATCTAGAGTAACTAGTTTTTATTAATTGTGAATCCCTAACATGCAGATCTAATTCATAGACTATTTAATTTATGCAATTTTTATCACAAACAATATGTAATTAGATGCATGCAATGACTGTCTAATATTTGTTACTTATGAAATGTGTTTGTTTGTCTTTGTTTGCACAAGTGTGTGTGTATGCAGGTTCTCAGGTGTGCACATGCTTTCAGGGTAAGATAACAATCTCATGTTTCATTCCTCTGGGATTGTCTGCCTTTTCTTCCTAAGACTGGATCTGTCAGTGGCCAGTAACTTGTCAGCCAGGTTTTGATGGTGGCTCAATAAGCCCAGAAATCAGCTGTATCTATCTTTCAAGAACTGGAATTTTATTTGTATGCATTCACATCTGTCTTGGTTTTGTTATTGTTGTTTTGTTTTTTGTTGTTTTTTATTTGTTTGTTTTACACTGTTGTCAAGTTTAGGGACATCAATTAGGGGTTGATTTTGACTGGTATATGGTTGGGGGATGGGGGAGGAATTTTATAGAAAAGAAATTGGGGGATGGGGGAGGAATTTTATAGACTCAAAAAAAAAAAAGAGGGATATTTGGATAAAAGATTGTATTTATGAGTTACTGCTTTTAGACAATTATATTGGTATAGATATTTGTATATTGATAAAAGTTAAATTATATTAAATATTGTATGCATATATGCTTCTACCTCCGTTTGAAACATTGTTTATGTATTGACATATACATATTTACCATACTGCAATGTACATTACTACCTCCGATTAAGATACTTATACATTGTCTATGTTTGAAAGTCATCGTCCTCATTTATTACACAGTTGTTTATTATCTTAGTCTTTAAGTTAGATAGGTATTGAGAATTATAGATCAGTAGTCATCTATGTTTGTTAT
>PVIU01012536.1:5918-59740 GCA_004026605.1 Ondatra zibethicus | reverse complement strand
TGGCTACCTATCCAGCACCATGGCTACCCATCCAGCACCATGGCTACCCATCCAGCACCGTGTCTACCCATCCAGCACCATGGCTACCTATCCAGCACCATGGCTACCTATCCAGCACCATGGCTACCTATCCAGCACCATGGCTACCCATCCAGCACCATGGCTACCCATCCAGCACCATGTCTACCTAACCAGCACCATGTCTACCTATCCAGCACCATGTCTCCATGCTCCATGCTTCTCACCATGATGATAACGGACTAGAGCCCTGAACTGTAAGCCAGCCCCAATTGAATGTTTTCCTTTGTATCTTGCAAGGAGAGGGCTGCTTGTTTGTCCCAGCCACCTGGCTAGCTTAGCCCCGAAATAATCACACAGAAAGTGTATTAATTAAATCACTGCTTGGCCCATTAGTTCTAGTTTCTTATTGGTTACTTCTTACATCTTAATTTAACCCATTTCTACTAATCTGTGTATTGCCACGTGGCAGTGGCTTACTGGGTAAAATTCCCAGCATCTGTCTCTGGTGGATCCATGGCATCTCTCTTAACTCTGCTTTCTTCCTCCCAGAATTCAGTTCTGTCTTCTCTGCCTACCTAAGTTCCACCCTATCAGGCCAAGTTGGTTCCCACATCATTTGTGAGTGTTGCTGTGGGCATGGTGTCTCTTCACAGCTCTAGAAACCCTCCTTTCCCAGACTGCAGCTTCCTGTTTAGTACTTCACCCTTCACCTCTCGACAGGAAGCTTCTGGACTAAGAAGGGTGCCTTACAAAGCCCAGGTGTCATATAAACCATGGAAGGGTAGATGTGGGACTGAGGGACAATGTTTTGCCAACACGCACACTGACAACACAGAGAAAGAATTCTGTCCTCTATATAAGTCTGTTTCTCACAAGTCAATTTGTCTCAAAATATCGCAATCAGCAACAGAAGAAACTGAGAGAGTAACCCGGTCTGATTTAGACCCAAACCATGCTGAGCAAGGCATCTCCTTGGGCCTCTGAGAAGTAAGAGATTTGAGTTAGTGTCATAATTGTTCTTACCTATGAAAAATGGGCCCCTTGGAAGCCGTGTGCGGGCTGGCTTAAAACAATAAGCATGTTTGAGCCCCAAGGACAACACACTGTGTACGTCTGGTCTGGATGCTTATCAAACAAGAGTCCAGGCTACGCTCTGGAGTTTCTGGGCAAGCACAAACAGCCGAGTCAAATAAATGCCTTTAAAAGCAAGGCTGAGGAGCATGTACCCTGTCGGTGGGGTCCTCACAGCCCCCAAGGTAAACAGTAACATGAGAATATTTATATGAAACAAAAGTGTGTATCAAGCCTGCCTTGGCTCTGCCAGAGGGAATGATAAATCCCTTGCAGATCTCTCCCAGAGTGGCCCTTTGTTGACCGCGGACGCCACTTGCACGGCGGCGTGGAGCCGTGACAGAGCGAGGCTTTTCATTATGTCTAGGAATGAAAATATTGCCCCCCCCCAGTTTTGTTTTATTTCACAGTTATATTTTACTTAATCCCCCCCCACCTTTTGTTGAAATCGTTTTAATTCATCATGAGTCAACCCCAAGTTTAGGTTGGAAACAAATGACAGCTCCCCACCGCACACCCACAAACAAACCATCTCCCCCACATAGTCTGGTTTATTGCTTCTCTTACCCTTCTCTTAAGAAACTTAATGCTGGGGTACATGGCAGGGTTGTGGAGGGAGGAAATGGAAGGGGGGAAATGATGCAATTGCATTGTAATTTAAAAAAACAAAAGAAAGAATTTAAAAATAAAAAACTTGCATACTGGAATATTCAAGCAAAAGGACTTTTAAAGAAAATATGCAATAACCTTTGAATTTATATATTAAGATAATGCTATTTTTTAATACTTTAAGATTTTTCAATATCACTTTCTCTTGTTTTTAGTATACTTAAACATTCTGGAAAGAGAGAGGTGGCGGGGGGGGGGCTAAAGGTTGAAGTTTGAGCGGGACAAAACTACTGGAGGGTTGATCAGAGGTGGATTCTATTTGTCCACATGGATTTGTGCCTGTTCACCACTGGCACATACCATGGGCAAAGTCACCTGGCAGGAACTGGAGGTTGAATGAGCTACAAAGCTGCATACCCTGCAGTGATCACTTTGGGAGTAAGAAAAAAATAATACTGTAGAAACGTTTGCACAAATCTAGTCTGTTTCTACCTGGGTCCACCGGGAAAAAGGCTAGACAGGAATTAAGGGAAAATGTTAGCTTCTTTTTCACTTTCTTTTTTGCAAGCAATAGGGATAAGCCCTTAACTCAAGCTCAGAAAGGGTGATTCTGTGTCTGCCCATGGGCAAGCCGCCACAGAACACAGCTTGCTCAGATTCCTGAAGAACCAATCAGGGGCAGGGAGGACGACATGGGGAGTTAGAGTATGGATGAGGGCAGCCTGCGGGTTTAACACTGTTGATAATAAATAATGACTTACAGCTTTCAAGTTGATCGCAGGATCAAAGGTCAATTTTAATTAACTGTATTTCAAGCTAGTAGCAGTAGTCTCCATAGCAATAGTGGGCAAAAACTGAGGAAACTGGTCTCCTATATTTGTGTATTTATAAACAAATATTAGAAATTTGCCAAATTTTATTTAGGAAATATGAATTTAGCAAAACTATTTGTCAGTTTTCTTAACTTTCATGGAATATATACCTTTGTTCTTTTTCTACTTTCACAAAGGATGCTCAATAAATCGTGATCATCCTGTCATTTGGTGTCATTAATTCCCGCGCGACCAACACATCACCCATCTCTAGAGCAGTTTTCGTTCTCCGGCTATGAGGCAACACCCAATTAGATGCTTGGGTAAGTAGGCCTCGCCCAACGCCAAGCAGTCTGCACAGGGTGGTGGGAACATAGAGAGGTTAACTAGAGCAACTGGTCAACCAATAAGGTCCCTCCTAAAGTCCAACTGGATCAATACCACCATGTATTCTTACCCCTTCTCTGTCTTAGCGAAACTGAAACCGAGCTCCAGAGTAGATTAGTGAAGACTATCAATAACACATTTCATTTATATAGTGTGCTTTTAAAACGTTTTTCTAGGACTCAGACCCTCCGTTAGGGTAGGCAGTTTTTGCTTCTGTTTTGTAAATCATGGAACTATACCTCCACAGAAGATCTGAACAACAGGCCAAACAGCGGTCTAACAACTCCTTAGTCAAAGTTTTTCCTACTAGGCTATGGGAATGCTGCGGAAGCAGGTCACTGCTTCACTAGTCATTATGACCGCTTCTCGGCTCAGAGACTAAGACTTCCGGCTCTCGTGGAGCAGTTCCCTCCTCACCAAAGGGACTAAAATTCCAGAGTTTTGAAACCATTCGTATGTGGCACACCATTTTTCTGTATTTGTTGCAATCATATTGAAAAAGGACAGAAAATATCCGCAAAACCATACCCCGGGAAGATAATAAACACAATCAGGTTTGAGTCAAATGTAAGTTTAAAAAAAAAAAAATCACTGGATCAAAAAGAAGATTAAATTTGACCTAATTTTGATTTTTAATTTCTTAAATTAAGTGTATATTATGTGCTTTTTGGAGTTCATAATCTTTCTTATTGAATGAAACTAATGGAAAACTTAGTTCTCTGTGCTTTGCATCTAGAAAATATCTTGTATTAATGCGAACATTAAAGATTAACCTACATTGCCAAAATCAACAAGCAGTTTCTTTTACATCATAAAGAGGGTACAATTTATAACTTAATTAAAATAAATTTCCTTCCACTAATACCCTTTTTGCTTGAACATTTTTAAGATCTTCATAATTTTTATTTAAATGACCCAAAAGATAAACACTTTCTTTAAGTCCTACACAACACTACTATGCTATCTTCCTACCAAAAAAGCCCACCAAAACTAGACAAATATGACTTACTTTGGAACGAATAGGTCATCTTAAGATGGCAAGCAAGGCAAGAGCAGTTGTCATTTGAAAATAAGACTTCATTTTAAATTTTATTCACATTTTTATTACTTAGATTAGGCCCTTTGGGTCACATTTTTATTTGTTCCTTCAGATTTTTGTATAATGTGTCTTGACCGTTTTAACACCCTAGTGCTCCTTCAAAATCCATCCCCCACTTGCCAGCCTCCCCAACTACCCAACTGTGTCATCTTCCTCCCCTTCCTCTTCTTCCTTCTCTTCTCCTCCTTCTCTTCTTCCTCTTCCTCCCCTTCCTCCTCTTCCTCTTCCTCCTCCCCTTTCTCCTTCCTCTCCTCCTCCCTTGCCCCCCTTCTGTTTCTGCTTCTTCTTTTTTGAGAAGAAGAGAAAACCATGTCAAGTCCTATTTGTGCAGACTATGTACCCTCGAATGTGTGGCCCTCATTGGAAGGTGGCCAACCTATCGAGTACCTCACCCTTAAAGAAGATCGACTCTCTTCCTGATATCTACCAATTGCCGAAAGTTCCTTAGATAGGGGTGGGACTTCGCGCCTATCTGCCCTCTCCATTCTGGAAGTTTGTCTGGTTTAAGCTTGCAAAGGTCTTGTGCAAACTTGGCCTCAGTGTTATTTATGAGTTCAAATGTACAGCTGCCCAGCTGCGTCTAGGAAACACTGCTTTGTTAGAGTCATCCACCACGTCTGGTTCTTCGTGATCTTTCTGCCTCCTCTTCCACAATGATCCCTGATCCCTGAAGGAGGTAGTGCGCCACAAATGTCTTGTTTAGGGCTGAGCACACACTATACCTTAACCATTTTGTGGGTCTCGATGTCGATTAACTTTGAAAAGAGGCTTTCCCGAATGGGGCATGCAGGTGACCAATCTATGAACATAGCAATAAATTATCAGTTTAATATTATTTCTTTGTGAAACAGACATAATTTTATATTAAATATTCTATATTTTGATATACATGAAAAGAATGATGATTTGATGAAAAAGAGTCAAATACAGAGGATGGAGACACAGAGTCTAGGAAAACCAAATCAAGTTCATTCTTTAATTTGATTTGCAAAACCTGAGGGTGATTCAACAACCACAGGCATCCTACTCAGATGATCCAGAACATGTTTTACGTCCCCAACAGAACAGTCCCTTTTGAGCTGATAATGAAAAGCAAAACACCATAGGCATCACCTCACAACATTTGTTGTGGAACAATAAATAATCTTTCCAATTTCCCAGTAGGCAGCAGCAACCAAGGTCTTTGTATCCTCTTCTGATTTTCAGTGGTGAAGCTTAATTTTTTCACTCTCTCTTCTAGGTTCCTTCCTCCCCATGAATAGTCCTCTTTGTGCCTTCCTACTGCATGCGTGCACACACACACACACACACACACACACACACACATTTTAATGTGTAAATTCCACATATGAAAACTCTAGAACATAAGATATTTGTCTTCTGAGTCTGACCTATCTCACTTAACACAGTCACCTCTATTTCCTTCCCAATGTCATGGTTTTATCCCTCTCTATGGTCAAAACATCATTGTGCATATAAACATTCTCTTTATCCATTTGCACATCGATGGGATTGGCTATTATCAAAATGCCTGTGGAAGTGCTGCAATACACACGGAAGGGTGAATTCCTCTATGGCATCCTGGCCTGGCTTTCTTTGGGGACATATATCTGGGGGCTATGGCTAGAGCATGTGGTACTTCATTGCTAGTTTGTGGAAACCTTTCATAATCATTCCTATTTCCACTCTTACCAGCAGAGTCTAAAGGTTCCTTTCACCCCAACCCTCTGGAGCATTTGTTGCTATTTGGGATGTTTTTGTCGTAATTTTTGATAACAGACAGTCGACTGGAACGAGTTTTACTCTGCATTTCCCTGAGGGCTAAAGATGTTGACTTTTTTTCCCCAAAAAAATTGCTGTGGCCACTTTTATTTCTTATTCTGAGAGCTCTCTGTTTAATTTATGAGCTTACTTATTGATTAGATGATTTGATAGGAGATGATTTTTAATTTTTTAGTACTTTAAAGATTAAAGATAGTAATCTCCAGTCAAATGTATAATTGGCAATGATCTCCCATTCTGCGGGCTCTCTCCATCTGACTTAATGTTTTCTTGGCTGTGCAAAAGCTTTATAGTTTCACATAATCCTATCTGCCATTTGTCATTTCTTGCTATTATTTCCCAAGCTACTACCGTCCATGTTACTAAGTTCTTGCCTGTGCCTAGATGAGTTTCTTTCCTCCTAGTACTTCTGGCGTCAGGTCTTACATTGTGATCTTTGGTCCACTTCACATGGATATTTTCTTAAGGAGAGAGCCAGAGGCCTGACTTTGTTATTCCACGTATGGATAACCAGATTTCTCAGGACAGTTTGTTGGGGGGAGAGGGGGCTGACTTATCTTCATTGCATGTTACCAACCAGGTGGCCAGAGCCTTGTTGGGTTTAGTTCCAGGTCCCAGTGTTCTACCCTTGCTTTTGCTCCAGGACCATGCTGTTTCGGTTTCTATGCTTCTCTAGTATGTTATGATATATATCACTGAGGTGTGTACAGTATTGTTCTTTATGTTTCCGGTTGGTTTGGCTATTCAGAGTCTTCTATGTTTTCATATAAATTTTAGGAACTTTTTCTGGTTCTGTGACTGTCACTTGTTGAATCTTTGGAGAGTTCTTGTCAGTATAGCCATGCTCACAATATTAATTGTGCTAATCCGTGAGCGTGGAAAGCCCTACACAGACCGATGTTCCGGCTTACAAGTTCCAAGAGGACATAGAAGCTTTATATGCAAGTATCTCCTCAAGTCTTCCAGAATTCGCCAATATTTTCCTTTGTAGCTTGTTTGGCACTATCTTGTTCTCCTGGGTGTAAATCAGTGCTTTCTCTATGGTACCAATTCCCTCATCACTTGCCAGCTTTTAACTTTGGCTGTGAAGAGACACTATGACCATGTCAACTCTTATAAAGGAAAACATTGAATTAGGGTTGGCATACAGTTGAGAGGCTAATCCATTATTGTCATGGCAAGAAGTGTGACCACATGCAGGCAGGCATGGTAGCAGAGAGGTAGTGGAGAGTTCTACGCAGATTGGCAGACAGCAGCAAGAAAGAGAAAGCCACTGGGCTTGGTTTGAGCTTCTAAAACTTCAAAGTCCACCCCCAGTGACACATTTCCTCCAAGGCCCCACCAAATCCAAAAGACCATGAGTCCTAAGCTGTTCAAATAATCACACTCCCTGTGAGTCTAAGTGGGCCATTTTTATTCAACCACCCACAGCTTCTATGTAATATGGAGACACACAGGGAAAATAGTTCCTCAGGACATTGTTAAGTCTACATATTGAGAGTCTTTTGAGGTCTCCATAGTTGTTGGATCCCCCATACCCATTGCAAAATACCTCAGTTTCCCCTTTGTGGGGAAAATCCATTTGTTGGGTGCCCTTCAATCCATGAATATGTCAGCCCCACATGGCACTAGTAATCTCTGTTCTATTAGTCAAGTCCCAAGCTGGCCTGGGATTCACAATCTCCCCACCTTACCTCTGGGCGACCTATGGCACCCTATGCCGCCGTTCTTTTAAGTTTTGGGGGCAGCGCGCATATTTGAGCTTCAAGCATATAGTTTTGTTTATCCTAAAAGCGTCTGAGAGATACTTGATTCTAGAAGAATTAAGAACAGTCCAAATATTTTTTTTAAAAAATACAATAAAGAAAAGAACACACACAAATGAAGGAATTACCACCAGCCCTGAGGGCCTAGACTTAAGCTATCTCTAACGCTAGCTCCATAGAGCTTGGAATTCAATGCCACACCTAAGAGTCTTAGAAACAAGACTAAATCACTTCTGTGCCCACCTCTTCTTCTTCATTCAGACACCTGTCAGCAATGAATTATGTTAATTTGAACCTTAATCTTCCTGTTTAGGACAGGGGCCACGAAAAAGTAACAAAGGGACTTCAGTGTCTCTTGATGACATGAGGTTGGCCGGGTTTGCAACACAGTATATTTTCAGCCTCCTTGCCTGTCTTAGTCAGGGTTTCTGTCCCTGTGAAGTGACGCCATGACCACCATAACGCTTATAAAGGAAACATTTAATTGGGCGGTTTACAGTTTCAGAGGATTAGTCCATTATCAGCACGGTGGGACATGGCAGCCTTCAGGCAGACGTGGTGCTGGAGAAGAAGCTGAGAATTGATACATCTTTATCTACAGGCAACAGGAAGTAAACTGAACTAGGCATAGCTTGAGCAGAGTCGACCTCCAAGACCACCCGACCCCCAGTGACACTACACTTCCTCCGACAAAGCCACACCTCCTATTTGTGCCACTCCCTGTGAGCTGACAGGGGCCAACTACATTCAAGCGACCACATTGCCCTTCTTTGGCACAGGTTGCTGGAGGTCCTTCTTCCTTCCTACCTCAGCTTCTCAGGACACCTCTGCCTCTGCAAGACTGAGCGATACTGCTAAAGCAAATGTCCAGCTTTTCCCTGCCTCCGGGATCTGTAGCTCACATTACAGAAATGGTTCTGCTCTAATTACAGTTTACATTATAAGGTGGACAAGTTGGTTAAGTTAGCTTTGGTAAAAAGAGCTTAGATTTGCAGTTTCCTACAAATTTGGGAGAACGTTACGTTTCTGAAAGCAAAGTCAACTGGGGACTGACAGGACGGAAGGGTGACCTCAGCGTCAGCATCCCACTCCTGAGCTATTATTTGAATGATGTTTTGCTGCATTACTTTGTTACTTCCTTCCCGCGTGTTGTTCATGACGGCGACATTTACCAGAGAAATGCTTCCTGGCTTCACTGTCCTCTAGGCCGCAGGGGTTTCTGCACTTTGTTGCCCAGCCTGGCTACTCTCAGACTATTAGATATTTTACAGAAAATCAGCACATAGAGACCACGGTTTGGCTTTTTCCCCCACACCATGAACATAAGGAAACACCTCAACTACCAAGGCTTGGCCGCTTCCTAATGGGAATTCTGCAAAATGAATGAGATTCTAGGATTTCCCTATAATGCTGATTTCATAAAGATTAAATTTCCTGCTGGGCATGGCTGTGCTTGTCTTTATTTCCAGCACTCAGGAAGCAGAGGCAGGTGGATCTCTGTCTACTCACTCTGTCCAGGACATCCAGAGTTGTTATGCAGAGAAACTCTGTCTCAAAAAAAAAATTAAATTTTCTAAGAGTCAATACATCTTTTTCACATAATCTCATACACCAATCTCATGCTCTTTGAGAATGATATCAGTTTAACATTTCATAGAGTACAACAGAAATTTTCTTTGTCAAGGTTGTTCACTAACAGAAAATATACAAACAAGGCTTTCTCTTCTCTTTATCAGGCAATGTGATGTTTAGTAACATTTCCTATGATCTGATATATGCACCCTCTTCTGACTCAGGAAATTTTGACATTTTTAGCAGTGTTCTCACAAGTAGGTGGGTCCCACTCAGGTTTGAGACGTCAGTAAGCACACCACCCAAATGCCCATGGTCTGTAGTCCTCCAAAGTCATGCTTTGCTGCTCCATGTTTTTGATAGGACCAATCGGATTCACGGATTCACAAACCCTTCACCAGCTTGGGCCAGCAAGGCATGTTCTTTCAGAGGGGCCATGAGATGCCTCCCTCCCAATATTTTCTAAATTCGTGCAGCAAATTCTAAGGAATCACCAGCACTGTTTGCCCAATATTGGTTGTGTACACGGCAGACTCTCCAAAGAGCATTGCTCCTGAATGTGCTGCCCAAGATTAATCAGTAAGTTCGAAATAAGGCTAGGTGTTACTAAGAATGAGTCCCACAAAGAATTCATGTATATAGAGGCCAGAAAGGTGGCTACACCTACCTGCCACACTAACACAGGTGTGGAGGGTGGGGTGAGGAGTGTAGAGACAGGGAGATCCAAGGAGCTAACTGATCAGTCAGAGGAGCCAAAGCACAGGGGTTCTGGTTCAGAGGAAGACTCTGTGAGAGAGGAGGACAACTCTGCTCTACTCTGACCTCCAAATATGTGTCCACTGATGCAAGCACACACACACACACACAAACAAACACACAAACACACACACATGCACACATACACACAGCCAGACACAAACAAACAGTGTGGATTTGATGTCACAATCATGATTTACATTAAAAAAAATAAAAGTTTCTTTTAAAAGTTCCTCCGACAATGTGAAGTATTTACTTATAATGTAATTATTTCTTAGAAAAAGGAGCGTCAAAAATGATTTTATATGTCTCCTAAATCAAATAAGAGGCAAAAGACTAAACTGAGAAGACTAACCACATGGCTTTGATGTGTGCATCTCACATTCTCCTGCTAAATTTTATGTGCCCAATGATTTCACTCTGTTTCAGTGCTGTACCCGTTCACGCCCTGAATGCACAGAGAACCAGAATGTCTCTGACCGAATCAGAGCACTGGTAATTTTAGGAATGGTTAAAAGACCTTGACACATTTCCCCCAGGGAAAAGGGGAAAGAGAGAGAGAGAGAGAGAGAGAGAGAGAAGAAAATTTCTCCAAATCCATGCTTTTCCAATGTTCCCCATGTCATTCTTCCAAGTCAAAGCTAATAGGATGACTTAGTAATGCTCAATGAATCTCACTGACCTTATCTACATGGCTAATCTGATTTTATGTTAATCAAAGCAACCAGGAAGGTATTTTTAAATGAGCGATAATTCCAGAAAATTGTATTTCTAGATAAATGTCATATAGTCAAAGTGATTCCATTTTTTTTCCTTTGCTCTAAAGTTAGAAACCTGATGTGAACGTCTGAGTCTCAGTTTGCAGCTTCGCTCTTCTGTCTCCCGCGGATTGGCACTCTGGCTCTGGCGGAGGCACGAACCCCTCGCTTCAAGGCTGAAGTTCCAATTTTATTCCAACACAACTGTCACAACGCCCTGAAGCTAAAAACAAGGGGGAGGGGGGACACGACTCTGCTATGATTTGACTTTTCATGTGTTCTTTAATGAAAAAAAAAATAGCATTCTAAATATTGGTATTTACTCCTAGCTAAATACTTTATTTTATCAAAAAGAAAAAGAAGCTGAGATTCAGTTGCTATTATTTCACAGGGAACGTAACAGGCCTGATGTTCCTCTGACAATTCCGTTCTTTTCTTCTACAGAAACTCTGTATTTATCGTATATTGCGGCTGGTGCTTCTGATACTGCAGAGACCTTCTGGTGAACTGATGGAAATGTAAGCCCTTTGTGCCAGATTGTTTAAGCAGGGGGAAAAATGTACTTAACTAACATCTGATGTGTAGCTTTTGCAAACACAAATGCAATATTTGTGTTTGAGCCCTGACAGGAATGTCTCTGAGATACGCTATTAATGTCTGGTTTAAAGATGCTTGTGGTAGGACCGCGGGCTACAATAACACGAACACGAAACTGGATTCAGACAAAACAAAAGCGAGGAGCTCGATAGGAGAAGGCAAAGGATTCTCTCCGAAGGGGCACTCGGAGTTAGTTTTCCTGCTTTAGATTTTAAAGAAATAGCTTCAGACGCTGTCATCTTCCGTTGGGGGGAGGGGGAGAGCCTGGAGAGTCACTCCACAGAAATTGAGTTTCATGGGCTCTAAAGCTGCCTGGAAGGTCTTCAGAAGCGGTCCTTGTACATTAAACCCCTCTGCAGTATCTAGTATGTCATAGATAGATGCAAGGGAGAAGCCTGAACTGGTTGGTGTTTTACAATAATTGATATTCTTCTATCTAAGGAGAGAACTTCAGATTTGTAGATTGTATTACCAGTTGAATAAACAGAATCACTACACTCAACGCCCCTTATTAAATGTGTGAAAAAAAAAATACTGAAGAGCTGAGGAATGCCAGAAATCTTGCAGGTTGTTGGTATGAAAACAAAAATAGGGTTAAAATAAGGTGAAATCTTGCCTAGATGTGGTCTTTCCATCAGATTAACAAGCACAGTGAAGCACCAGGCACGGACTCGGGTTTAAAAATACAAATGGTTATTACATGAGAAGCAATTAGCTATCATCACATATGGTGCTTTAAGTTTTCAGAACGTGTACCCAAAGGAAACCACGGCTGAACCAGGACATCTGATGACTAAAGCCGTAAAATGCATATAATTGCTAAGTCGGACGCTTCAGTGGAAGGAGGGAAGCCGAACTTTCCTCCGCATAGCTGAGTCCACAGAAAGATAAGCTAAATGAGAGGCCTTGGGCACAGTGCTGGACGGACTCCCTCTGGGTCTGAATCCAAGCTCCACCTTCATAAAGCAATGCATGAACCCAACTATCCACTTGCATGTTTTGACACTGTCCATCTGCGAAAGGAACCATGGACCCCAACCTTCCAACTAAATCTTTCACAACATGAATTTAGAGAAACTGGTACAGAAAGTGTGTACGCATTAAGTTCATGAAGCAAACAAAGCCAGGGCAGATGAAGGGGGACACTGGGTGACCTGATTACACCTAGTACAATAGCGTCCTTCCAAAGTTAATGGAAAGTTGTAGCCCCCCGTGCCACTTACAGGGCACCTATGTGGCTGCATATTGGTTTACATTTCCAACATTCCAAGTAGACTCACTTGGCAAGCATCATAAAGTAATACAAGCAGACTCCCCAAAGCAAGACTCGCTGTTAAACTCAAAATTAGTTTTAAAAGACCAGAATCGCGCCTAGTGACTCATTTCTTGTTTACAGTGGAAAGGCGTGAGCAATATCAGTCTCAGGAAGTCAAGTCAGTCATTAGGATGCCTGGTTTCAAGGTGGAAGAGCTACCTCCATCCAGGGAGTCTGAGACGTTATTTGAAATTACAGTTCAAAGAATTTTCCATTTTCTAAACAATGATGTGTCTGTCAACCAGGGATATTCATGCACTAACAGACAGCAATGTTTAAATTATCACACAAGTGTTAAGGGATGGATGGGTGGATAGACAGACAGACAGACAGATGATAGATGGATGGATGAATAAGTACATAGATAAATAGATACAGGATCATAGATAGATAGATAGATAGATAGATAGATAGATAGATAGATAGATAGATAGATAGATAGATAGATAGATAGATAGATAGAGTATCAACTATTACTACTTTGCCCTTATTTATGTTCTCCAGGAACTAGTTAACTACAAACTTCTAGATGGAATTTGGCTGAAAAGCACTTGTGTGTTTGGCAACTGACAAACAGTTCTAAGCATCTCTGAGCTCACCTACATTTTTTTTTGCTTCTGTTTATAATACTCTTCAAGAACTTCAAAACAGAAACTTGCTTGCTTACATAGTCTGCTTCCTCTTGGAACTGTGTGATTTACTACTGGAGTCTGGGTAACAGTCACTTACCAATCTTTTCTACCTATTTGTTTCAGGAAAAGAAGAGGTATAGCAATCATGTGTGGAGGTCTTTCTGTCCTGGAAGGAACGTGGAAAAAAACCAACTGGGAAACACTGATATAACAAAGAAGTTTAGGAGGGTATAAACAACACCATTTAAGCTAAAAGGAGGGAGGAGAATATGATTAGCAGCCAAGTTCATTTTAAAGTTGCAACAGTAACATTTCTACCTGAATAAAAGCAGGGTTTGAATTCACCTCAATGTAAATGAAAACAACTCATTCCTATACAGACTTAATGTTAAGAAAGAATATAGTTTGACCTAAGGTTCAACTAAGAGTGTAACATTTAAATTACTCTCTGACTTCAGAATATTGAAAATTATTCTCCCTTTAAAAAAAAACAAAACCAAAAAAACTGTCTTCTGTTGATAGCACCTGCTTAATCCTAGTAAATGAGAGATTAGTGGTGAGCTGCCTAAAACTGACAATTCACTATTTCTACATTTCTAAGGTTTCTACTTTTGGTAGGCCCGTGCCACAGAAGAATGGCATCTGACAAAGTGTGGACCCCTTTATCCCTCTTAATATCAACCTTTCTTCAGCTCTGATCTGGATGCCTGCACTGAAGCTTACCCCGAGAACATCCACCCTGATACACCTTAACAATCACCCTATAAGGGCGGCAGGGTCACAGGGTTGAGTCAGACTCTAAATTTTAATTTTTTCCTCTAACTTTAATAGAAAATAGGCTGGAGGATTTAAAGACATAGGAATGTTTGCCTAGCCTGCGATAGAAATAAATGCATGTTATATAATACACTACTGAGAACATACTTAGTTACACTATTTTTTCTTTGACTTTGATATTGGTTGTTGCCATTCCTAAACCTCTTGACTACCTCTCCCTTGGCTTTGTTCCAATGCTGCCCTTGTGATAAGGCCTAATGTGGGTAGTCCCATAGAATATCATTACCCTCCTCCAACCAGGCCTCACTATGTATACTACACTGGTCTCCAACTCAAAGAGATCCCCCTGCCTCTGCTTCCTGGGTGCTAAAAGCAGATGCTACCACACTCAGAAAGCGCAGAACAATTAAAGACCTTGTTCTGTGCCTTTGGGGAGGAGGCTCAGCACTTATTATTTTCAATCATATTATATAGTTAATGTATTGATTCAGTTTGTTATTTGCTGTGTGCCTCCTTCCTCTTCTCTCAATTACAACATAAGAAAATGGAAAGAAATATGAATTCTATTTTGTCCACTGAGGATACTGGAAGGTCATTTAATAAACACCAGTTGCATTAACTAATAATTAATTATCTATGAATTCCTACGTTAGATTTTTTTTTCTATGTTCAAAACTTTATACATGGGTATCTGCTACAGTTTTGTGATTCGTTTCTATATAGAAAATGTTTATATTGTTTCTAATATTTGCTTATACATCATCTGTGTTGCAAGTGATGCTTCCATAGACAAGTTTACAAATGCTGATTGGCCAGTAGCCAGACAGGAAGTACAGGTGGAGCAAGCAGACTAGGAGAATTCTGGGAAAAGGAAAGGAGAGAGTCAATCACCAGTCAGACACAGAGGAAGCAAGATAAGAATGTCTTACTGATAAAAGATACAGAGTCACGTGGCTAAACATAGACAAGAATTATGGACTAATTTAAGTGGTAAGAGCTAGGTAATAATAATCCTAAGCTAATAGGCCAAACAGTTTATAATTAATATAAGCCTCTGTGTGCTTCTTTGGGACTGAATGGCTGCAGGACCAGGCAGCATAGAAACTTTCATCTACACTAGCCCGTGAGAAATTTATTCCTATGCTTATCTGCCTCTGGTTCCCTGGTACCTGCTTTGTTTTTTATTGTTTTTTGTTTTTGTTTTTAGCAACTACTAAGATCTTTCTGACCACCAAAATTGGCCTAATATAGTAGACTGGAGGCCATTTCCAAAGATATTGAGGATTAGGAATGTAAGATTCTGAACAAGCATCCTCGTTCAGGAAGACAGCATGCAGGCTGAAGGCCAAAAGCCAACCCTCCACTTGAAAGCATGGTGCTCCAGAATCTGTTCACCGTATCTTTCTTCTCCATGGCCTAACATATGCACAGCTGGAAGCAGCAGCTTCAAACTATCCCACGGTGCAGAATTCTCTCCGCTCTATTAGTTTAAGTAAATGCAAATTACCTCTAGCATTATATTCATAAAAATACTTAAGCTTGTTCATAGTTGATTTTTTTTTAAAGCAAATTACTGTATTTTTATGGCAGGAGGGAGAAAATGTGCTCACACAGTTTCTAATCAAGTTAGATATTTAAATAGTAAATGACTGATGTGTTTAGTAGAGATGGAACAAACTATGAATAATTGCCATTTATGCGGGGAAAAGATCAATGCAAGCCTTAAACAAAACATGAATAGAGGGGCAGCCCTTTTCCTGTTCCTTGGGCAAAGCTTGTGGGTGTCTGAGACCAAAGCTGGTGGAATCCAGGGGTAGGATGAGCTTTGACATGCTGCTTGTGTTCTCTGTTAAAGGAGTCCGTTCTTGGCGACGTTTTGCCTCTTCTGGTTCTGGTACTGGTTGTAGGCTCCAACTTGTCTACCCTGGGTGTGCAAGCACTAAAGCATCATCTAACAATGATAAGGAACCTCTGCCTATGCCCCCACTTATTCTATCCCCATGTCTCTCCATCACAAGCAGAACACATGCCCCCTCATGGCAGAGATGTGGGCCTCCAGTATGGTCCCCAATGACACTACTAGCTTCAACCATTCTCTCTCCAAGGGGTCATGCTGCAGGGCTTATTACAGTCCTCTCGTTTCCTCCTGTTTTATAAACACGCACGTAGGCACGCACTGAATATGATGAAAGTGTCTAGGCTAGCTCAAAAGGGTCTAGCCGAGAGCTAGGACAAAGAACTTTATCAGGTAAGAAGGAGCCACTGCCCCAAAACTGTCCTGCCATTGGGAAGGCCTGATGAAAGAAGGACTTGGGAGGACTAACAAGTTTAAAAGACAAGACAGGACAACGGCCACACATGCAGTTGCCTGTATGAGGCCCTGGATTCGATGCCCACACCAGGACAAGAGCAAAGAAGCAGGGCAGATTGGAGCCTACACACAAATCTGTTACATGGCAGCTTTCAGCAGCGTTAACGCCCAGGTCAGGCTCAAGAGCACTGAAATCCCACCTTGTGAGCCAGTCCGGCTGCTTCCTTGTCCAGACAAGACTGACTTCTCAGGCAGGTCAGCTTCTCAAGAAGACACACACCACAGCAAGCTGCCCAGCAAAGCCAGCAGCAGTGGGCAGTTCTAAGAAATTCAGGTCAAAATCAGGGTCACTGAGGTAAAGTGTGCCGTCGTGATATTTTGCTTGTGTTTTAACAAGGAAGTCAAGCTTGCCTGAAGATCAGAGTGCAGAGCTAAGTCACCAGAGGCCAAGCAGTGGTGGCACAAACCTTTAATCCCAGGATTTGGGAATCCCACACCTTTAATCCCAGCACTAGGGAGGTGGAGACAGGAAGGGGTACGGCTGAGGGAGGAATATTAGGGCTGAGGGAACAAGAGCTCAGTGCGGTGTGAGGTTTGGTCTAGATGGCGCAGTCTAAGGAGGCAGTCTGAGGACAGGATCGTCCTTTCGGTCTGAGCGTTGGCAGAAGTAAGAACTCTTTAGTGGCTGGTTGCTTTGCTTCTCTGATCTTCAACATCAACCCCTATATCTGACTCGGGGTTTTTATTCTTAATACATACAGAATTCGTGCTACAGCGTGCAACTGAGGTCCTGGGGGTAGCACCGAGTAAACAGAAGCCTTCTAACTGTTGCCCTTCAGGACCTCGAGTTCACCTTGCTGTTGAGTCACCCCCTCCCCAGCATTATGAGTTTTAAAAATCAGAGTTTGAGTGTGGTCTATTCTTTCTTGCAGTTAATCTCAAAATAAAGTTTGCTTTGATCTCAGGAGATGGCTCAATGGGTAAAGTGCTTGCCAGGCGTTCAGGTCCTCAGAAGCCATGCAAAGCAGGAAACATGGTGCAGGGCAGATAGGGGAGCCAATGGATGCTCGGGGCCGGCGAGCCCGGCTTACAAAGCCAGCGAAGAGGCAGGCAAGGCAAAAAGAGACACCCACGAGTTGGACCTCCGTGCACATGCATTGACACCCATGTGCCCCCTCCACAAGAACATGCCCATACGCACACATGCCACGTATCATTCGCACACAAATAAGTGAAGAAATAAAATGCTGCCTTTATGTGAGAAGGCTTGGGTTTCGAGCCCACTGTGAATCTGAATGCAGAAAGGAAAACAGATCATTTGCAAATAATAAATTTAAAACAATGTATATCCGCCCGATTTATATACATTGTTTGGAGACACTAGAAGTTAAGAGTAAAGACCATATCTTCCATACAAAACTTCCTAGTTACACATGACACTTAAATTTTAACTTTAAAAATGTCAAGAGCAGGTAACAGGGTGAATATGGTCAAAATACATAATATGCACTTATGAAAATGTGAAGATTAAACACACTGTTACCTATGGTAGTTACATGGTAATAATAAACTCGCTACATTTCTTTCTTCAAGTGTTTCAACTTCACTCACTAGCTACATTTCCCGTTCGCACATGGTTGCGCTCTCCACCCTAGACAGCAAAGGCAGACAGCTGTCCCTCCCCACAGAAAGGGCCTGTTGGGCAGCTTTGTTCTCTACAAACGCCCTCTCCTTACGCATAATTAGAGGCGACTTCAAATGGCAGACTATCTTACAGATCCTCTGCAATGTTTGTTGCTAGATCTTCGGTACCTGACTTTGTCTTCTCGAGACAGATTCCAGCATTGCTTCAGAATACCCTGTGAATCTTTCTGTTGGTATATAAGATGTAGGGACATTAGAGATGTCCGGACGGGTCTAGGGCAGCAGGAGTGTGGACCTTCATTCTTTGGAGCTTCCTTAGAAACTGAGAGCGGACACCCAGCCACAGGAAGGCTAGAGAGCCTCCTTATCTGCAGTTTTAGGGTTTCTGTCTGCTCACTTGTTTTAATGAAGGCTGTCATGTGATGAAGGAGTGAAACATAGAGCATCCTAAGAAAAGACCACACTGATGAGACATGGAGTCTTGGGAAAGACTCATTCTTTGAGCCAATCTGTACTCTAGCATTGGAAGCCGCTGATATTGTAGGCTCCATGGAGCTAAGAAAATCTCAAGTCCTATTTTAGTCTAAGCGATTTTTGCTTATTTGACACTATTTTAAGATACTAGCGCGTCACAGCTCCCAGAGAAGGCACTGGGGATAGATGCCAGCGACACAGTCAAACGAGGTTAAGGAATTATAAAACAATGTTTTAGCAATTAACTAATTGTCCCTTAAAACCCGTGATGGTTGCAGGAGGATGCAGGAAGAAGGGGAGAATCCGAGGAGAGTCACAGGGTTGAGACATCTGATGAATCCCAAATGTGTCTCTCCTCCCACCTTCGCGTAGAGCGACTCACACTGGGGATGCCACAGCAGCCCCACGCACAAAACACTGCACTGAGATCCTTCGCTAAATTATCTAACTCATCTCTGCCCTTCTGGGGACAGCATCTCTGTCTGAAGCTATACTTCTGGAAGACTGGATCTTCTGCAGCTCAGAACACGAGCTCAGTCCGGCGCTCAGTCCCTGGCTCTAAGGGGAAATGCGTAAGATGTTTGCAGCAGCCTCTCCCAGTTGTCAGAAGTTGTGAGTTCAAGGGCAGAGGTCCGCTTTAGTTAGTGGGCATAACATATGTGTCAACAGAGAAACAGCATTTCTGCTCCTTGGTAGACATTTGGGATCTTGAAAAGTGTATTGTCGTCTCAGAGTTTTAACTTCCCTATGAAGTGCAAAAGAAATAAAATCATCCTCTAAAGCACTACAGTTTTTATATAGACTTTGACTGTTCTTTGAGAATTCTTCACATATAGACAACGTATTTTGATCATAATTATCTTCCTCCCCACCTCCAATGCCTGGCTTTCTCTGACACACTCAACTTTGTCCTTTCGTCTTCGACCTGTTGATTCTTCTTTGTGCCGTTCATATATAGTTACAAAGGTGGACACACCCACTGAAGCATGGTCAACCTATGAGGGGCCACACCCTTAAAAAAAACTAGCCATAAACTGTCAAAAACAAAACAAAACAAAACTGTGTGCAGCTAGGAGGGAGGTCTCTTTTCATGCCAGAATGTTGACTGACTTGACTCTATGCATATCTTGTGCAAGTTGCCACAGCCGCTATAGGTTTATGAGTGTGGAAGTCTGCCATGTCCAGAAGGCACTGTGTAACCCCAGTCCTTCCTGACCTCTGACTTTCAGTGTTTCTCCCCCTCTTCCACAAGGCTCTCTGAGCCTCAAGAGTAGGAACGATTGTAGCACTAACTTTGTATCTACTAAATTTGTCAATTACAAATTATATTTATCCAGAACTTTCTATAAAAAGAGTATTTCAGATGAACCAGATATTCCAAATGGATGAGGGAAAGAATTTTAATACAAAACCAGTTCATCACTCCTCCATTGCTGGTGGGAGTGCAAACTGGTACAGCTGCTTTGGATATCAGTGTGGTGATTTCTCAGAAAATTAGGAAACAACCTTCCTCAAGACCCAGCAACACCACTTTTGGGTATATACCCAAAGAATGCTCAATAATACCACAAGGACATGTGCTCAAATAAGTTCATAGCAGTATTATTTGTCATAGCCAGAACCTGGCCCCTTGACCAAAGAATGGATAAGGAAAATATGGTACATTTACACAATGGAGTACTATACAGCAGAAAAAATAATGACATCTTGAAATTTGCAAGCAAATGGATGGATCTAGAAAACATCATATTGAGTGAGGTAACCCAGACACAGAAAGACAAATATAATATGAACTCACTCATAAGTGGCTTTTACACATAAAACAAAGAAAAGCCAGCCTACAATTCACAATCCCAGAGAACCTAGACAACAATGAGGACCCTAAGAGAGATATACATGGATCTAATCTACATGGGAAGTAGGAAAAGATAAGATCTCCTGAGTAAACTGGGAGCATGGGGTTCATGGGAGAGGGTAAAAGAGGAGGGAAGAGGAAAGGAGGGGAGCAGAAGAAAATATATAGCTCAGTAAAAACAATTTAAAAACAGTTCATAAATGTGCAAGTGATAATTAGGAAATCAATACTTCACAGACAGTAAAAACCAAATTATTGTAGACAAAGATCCCCAATGAGCGAAACCCCAAAGTCACCTGGGAACTGACCAATAGCAGACAAAGGCATTCAGTTTGTTTCACCGGAAATGAGGCAGCCAGGCAAGGAAGCCTCTCAATGTGATGAGAAGCAAACCAGCTATCTTTGCAGAAATCATGAGCAGGGAGCTTGCAGATGGCAATAAGGCAGCGCCAAGCTAAGGAAATCAGATTTGGGGTCAACACAACCAAGAATTAACTGTGGTTTCCCACTCCAGACAGTTACGCTCATATTGGATGTGCTGGCGGCAGGGTCCCCCCTGCTGAAGTCAACGGTTGCATGGACTTGTGGAACAGCAAGCCCGTTGACCTTGTCAAACAAGGAGGCATACGCTGGGATCACCTTGCTCTGAAATGGTTTGGTGCCTAGCACGGTTCAGTCATGGAGCAGGTAAAACCAAATGACTGCTTCCTAAGTCGCTTCTTGTTGAATGACCAATGGCTTGCATTCTTGTGTCTTTGACGAGGTTTTCCCTCTGCTCTCGTCGGGAGCCCGGAGAGTTCCATTTTTTCGGCTCTGAAAAGGCTGATAATGATACTGTTTACAAATGGGCATCTTGAACCTTCGTGGTGGCTGATTTTATTGAGCAAACAATGGTTTTTAGCAACTACTATGCATGCACTTTTCAGGCTTAAGTCTAGAGACGTTGATGCATTCGGTGACATTCCTCTTTAGGGAAGAGCCAACGCCACGAGGTTTTTCTTTTGCATTGGAACTTTAGCCTTCATATTGCCACACGAGACCTTTTCAAAGCCTAGAGCAGACAGAACTAGGGCTGAGATCCGGATTATTATTGAGCATATACAATAATAAAGATATATTAAAAGACATTTTGAAGAATCTGCTTAACTAAATGTTCCTTCCTGCCTTCCGCTAGCACACGCTTCACGTCACAGTGGGATGGAAATGCTATTTATTTACTGTCTTTCCTTCTGCTTATGGCTCTTTCAGGAGCAATTTAGGAGCCCTAATAAACATGGAGTCGAAATTCAACTGTTCGGCAGAATTACATTTCAGCAGCTCAAAAACGTAATTCATAAGCTTAGATTTTGTCGCGCTCTTAACTGCAGCCAAAATGCACAACTTAGAAAACCCCTCGTCTGTCACTCTTTCCTCTAGGAGGTTAGGTTTTCTTTCCTCTGCCCCCACCCCTTGCATGAGTGTGTGTTTTATCAATATTATTTTTAAGCCAGAACGCTGATGATAACTCCGAAAAGTCTCAGAGCTTTTCATGAGCACATACCCATCAAGAAAGCATCTTCCATCCCGCCCCCTGGCACCTCAGACTCAAATCAAGAAGGAGGGGGGAAAAAAGCACAAAATTCTAAAAATTAAAGTGGTGCTAGACTTGAAATCTTATATTCACCCCCTGCTTTTAGCGCGGCTTCTCTTAACATAGCCAAGGGGTTGTTTGTTCATTGATTTTTTTTTAATGAGAAGGGGGTAATTTTTTAAAATCAGAAATGATAAAAAAAATCTCTCAGATAGTAAAACAGATAGCCTTAAGAGCTATTTTTTTTTTTTACCTAAATCCTTATAGATACCTGAAATAAAGCTGGCCAGTTAATCTTGGTGCAGTACGTTTAGAAGAGCAACATTTGAAAATACTGTGTAGCAGCAATGCAGAGCCGCGCCACCTCTAATTAAGTGCAGACTAGGAAAAATTATTCTTAGTTTAGTCTGTGGAATGGGGGGGGGCGGGTGGGTCGTGGAAATTTCTCTCTTTGCAATTCAAAAATGGTTTTAAAGATAGAATATTTCTTTTCCAATGTCTTCATTAAACAGAGCTGTTAAGAATTGTCTCCCAACCATCCCCGAAGAGTACAAAGCTCAACCAGCATTTACCCCATATGCTCGGCTTTGAAGTGTGAAGCTGTGACCATCCCGAGTCTCTTACGCTACCATCAAAGCCACCTCATTACGCCCAGCACTGAGAGTTAAAGCGGTGGGGCCGGACCCGCTCCAACACAAACAGTGCATTAACAAAGCAACCGCAATATTCCTCCCCCACATGGCTGGGACTTGAAGAAACTCTTACCATATGTACACAGGCAGGAGATACAGAAATTGACTGGGCTATAACATCATCGAGAAGTGCATTAAACATGCTGACTGGAACTCCATGTTACTCGAAGGGACCGGGGGAAAAAACAAAATGCAGCCGATTTTATGATGAGGGAGCAGAAACACTGGGCTGAAAAATGAGATTGCTCGCATTTGGACTGACACGCTCAGGTGCCCGTGGCTTCTTGAGGTAGCGGAGAACAAAGTGAGGCTGGGGAGCAATGCTCTACTCTCCATCCCTGGAGGCTACTGCATGCTCTGTTCCAAAGAGCAAGGAAGTTTACGAACAGGGATGCGAAGACAAACGGCATCTACGAGTCTTGGTGTGCAGGCCCTCCAAAGAAAGGGGAATTTCCTTTGCATCTCGACTGTCCCATAAGCAAAGGATAAAATGCCACGGAAAAGCGAGGCGTCGTAGGTGACAGAAATCGCATCGTCAGAACCGCTTGATTCTTGGGTGAAAACAACTGGTAGATTTGAGCGAACAATTTCATTTCTCGGTATCTGTTCGAGAAAAATCCCTGCTTTTGTACACAGAAGCCAGTTAAAGTTTCACCACCGTACGTTAAGTATGAGGTAAAAGGGCAACGATGTGTATGTTTGCAGAGAAAAAGACATAATATGTGCGTTCTGTATAGCTATACAGCTGGTGGAAGGGATGGGGTGTGGGGTGGGGTCACGTAACGCTGTGGATAGACATCTTTCTGAGATATTTTCCTTGGTGAAAGCTTCCCGTGTGGGCGCATACAAGCACAGACCGTCAATCTATTAGGCTTACAAGACACCGTGTGCTCTCTGTATATAATAAGCTCTGCTCCCAACCATGAGTCAAAAATACTTTTTAAACGCCGCACCTGTACTGAGCATGCACAGGCCCCTCGTGGCTCTTTTTTCCTCCACAAAATAGTCTAACCGTCATTTATAGGCCCTTGGGTATTAAAAGTAAACTAAAGATGCTTTAAAGTAAAGCCGAGGATAGGTTTCGAGGTGGGTGCCCTGCAATGGTGTGCGAGGGATCGTGCACACGCAGACCGTTGTCTACAAGGGGCTCTGAAGGAAACCTTCGGAGGAAAGCGAGGGGCCCCTGTGCTTAGGTATCTAAGTACCAGCAAAGGGAAATCTGGCAGACCATACAGGATATACACCATACCATAAATTACCAGATGACTCAGGAGGCCAAGAATAAGTGGTTGGAGATGAAGCTTAACTTTTAACCTGAAGTAGCTCAATTTTTGAAAAAGACCTAAGAAAAAGGCCATGATAAGGTCTTACTAATGTTTGTGGGGATTCTTCATCTTGTTGTTATCTTAACAGGAGACTACTAGTGACTTCCTGCTTCTAGGTCTGTCGTCTAGCTATCGAATGAAAAGAGTGAACCCATCTCCTACCTTAATTATAAACAGAAGAGTGGCAAGCCAACAAGCTCCTATTATCAAGTACACCTTCACAGAGATATAGACATGGGCACTCACCAAAGTGCATGGCACTGCATAATGTTGGGGCACCCTGCATACTACATACATGCATACATACATGCACAAATACATTATACACATACATGTTTACATACATATTTTACATGCTATGCTATGTATACAATATATGAAATAAAGTAGCTGCTATTCCAAAGAGCTTATTATTAATTTGTAGGGCATGCGATAATGCATTTAAGCCTTTGTGCAGACATAGTATTGTTAATCCAAAGAACGACACTTTTCTCAGTGGCACATTAAATATATATTATATATATACGTCATATATAATATATATTAATACTTTCCTCAGTAACTTACTTTAGTTTCTCCCATGGCTCTGTGATTGTTTTGTGGACATATCTGTGGCTCCGTTACGTCTTCCCTGATAACACTAGAGCTTACAGTGGGGAAACGGGGACAAAAACAGGTACTCCGGTAATGTTCAGATGGTCACATGACCCATCTGTCTCCACAGCATTTCTCTAAGACAGATACTAAATACCACCTGTGAGAATGAAGAGAAATTGTCTGCTGCAGAATTTGGACTTTTAGAACTGAAAAAGCTTTAGATCTTCTTCTGCTCAAGAGGTTTGCTAGCAACTTGGACACATGTAACACCCGATTTTGTGTTACCCTCTCGGTACAGTTTGTGCACCACTGTACCTTACGCGAGCTGGGCAAGGGCCTGGAGATTGAAAGAACACACAAAGAGACCTGGGTCATTCGAAAGGAGATCAGCCAAATGCCGTTTATTCAACTTTGGGGAAATCCTTATATACCTAGCTGCTGCACAAGGGATCCCCCCCCCCCGCAGGTGGGAAATTGCCACACCCAAGATGGAGTAAACAATGCCCTACAGCTAATCACCAGGCAGGGCAGAGGAAGCACAAAAACAAAACAGATGTTTTATCTGGATGACCAGAAACTGTCCTCAAGTAACCCCAGGAGCAGGGGTCAGACCCGGGCCCTACAGATGCATAAAACAGAGAAAGATCTGGTGTCTTTACAGTGGGAGAGGCTAGAGAGCCCAAGCCCCAACTGTCCAGCGGCCCCCTCACAGGACATAGACAATCTACACAAACAATGACAGATGGCAAAAAGGAGAGTACCAGAGACTACGGTTCTTATTTCTCAAAACCTCTTTACAAGACGATACTATTCTTCTATCTCATAAAAGAAAACACCAAATATGAAAATTGTCAGGGAAGTAAGGATTTGAATTCTGTGGGAGCCCACAGGAGTGGATCCATTCCACCCTGACCAAAGATCAGAGAATGCAAGCCTATTCCTGCTCCTTCAAGGCTATGACAGGAGCTGTGACCCAGGGAGTGGCTGCCTACAGGATGTTTGGTTGGAGGTGTGGTCACTGCACATCCTGCCTAAACAACCGAATGCTTAGCTCAGAATATGGCTGCTTGATACTTCAGGTATTGAAGCAGGTAATCGCTCTATTTGTTCCTCGTATCATGTTAAAGCAGTCTCTTGCCTTCTTCCCCTGTTCTGGATGGAAGTATATAAGCGTATGGAAAATAAACACGGATGAATTTAGTATTCACTGGATCGTCTTCACAGTTCTGTTCTGCACCTCTCTCTGTTCCTTTCCTTTTGTACCTCTTTTCCTCCTATCCAATATTTCTAAGCCGCACGGCCCTACTGGAATGTGTGAACCCCTTTGAGGCTGAACCCTGGCAGAACTCGTGTCTTTAGTCTCTGAATTCTTAGCTTGGCCTCTTCATTATTTCACTTCCTGCCTAATTACTCAACACCTGACACTACTGGTTTGCTCACGCTTGTCACCAACTCACAGCAAGGCCCATGCATGTGAAATGCTGGGTGACATGGTATTAGGGCCTGCCACTTCCCAACACGGCTAACCTGGATAAGGACCTCACTTTCTTTGCAGGGAATAAATGAAAACGTCAAAGTACCCACAAAGAATAGTTCATACGAGACAGGACAAAGTCTTGGAGATTGCCAGGAATCATGGGCTAGGTACTTGTACAGACTGATTTGATATTATTGGATATTTGATATCATGTCTACCACAACTGCTCCAAAATAACCTTCATCACTGCATAGCCTCCCAACAAACTATAAGCAAACAGAAATGCTAGAGGAAATAAACATGAACGTTTACAACCAACCTTTGGTGGCGGGATTATGTCTGGCTCTTAAATTAACTTAAATCAAATGTTGCCCCTCTTTATGACCCCAAATACAGGAATTCCCTTGGCCTTGCTGCTACGGGGACCTCAGTTCAGTCAGCAAACTCATTGACCTCTGCAACCCTAACGCTTCCTCTCATTTCTTGGGCTTCACACTCCTTGAGCAATCCTGCCGGATTGTTCCAGAACAAGAATGTAGTTGTAATTGTTTGAATGAGAAACGTTCCCGATACACTTTGCCTCCAACTGGTGCTGTTATTTATTTGGTGACGTTTAGGAAGTGCATCTTTGTTGAGGAAAGTAGGTGACTGGACACCTCTCTCTCTCTCTCTCTCTCTCTCTCTCTCTCTCTCTCTCTCTCTCTCTCCCAGTGCTTCTGTTGAAGATACAGTCTCTCCTCTTTCTGTTCCTGCTGTCATGTCTGCTGCATGTTACCATATCCCCCACCATGATGGATTCCTATCCGTTTGAATTTGGAGACCAAATCAACACTTCCTTAAGTTGCCTTTGTTCGTGGCATTTTACGAGAGCAACAGGAAAGGAAGTAGCACAAGCCATGCAGCAATGATAGTTAAGAGTCTTCGATATAAGCCAACCCCAAAAGTGACAAAGAGCTGCTTACCTTTCGGTCCCATCTGTGTTCCTGCAAATGACAAACAAATGGCTTTCATGAGCTACTTGCATGCTTAGCTCCCGAGTGCCTTCCAAGTCACTGGAAGGTTTTTGTTCTTGTTTTGAATTTTTGAAATTCAGTCATTTCGAATGTAGCCCTACTTCTTTACCATTGCACCCCAACCTTCAGGCCTGAGCAACTCGTTTCTCACAGTCTCTCCCCTCTTCGGGTCACACTGGAGTAGATGGAGCCAGGATCCAATATAACTTGTGTTCTCATTGGAAAAGAAAAGGAAGAAAAAGAAAAAAGGAAATGTGAGCGTAGACCTTGTTCGGGAAGAGTGCCGTGTGAACACGAAGTGGCAGATGTGCGAGCCAGGATAGAAAACACTCTCATCTCAGACTCGCAGCCTTCAGATCTGAGACAGTACATTTCTGCTGTTTATGTCGCCTGGTCTTAGGGACTTCGTTCCCACAGCCGTACTGAGTTAATACACTGGACTGCCTCCTTCCCCACTTTCATTGCTTGGAAGGGAAATTGTGCTGCTCCCTCTTCCTTCTTAGAAGATGGCTGGCCAGCCTGCCCATACTTGCCAAAACCCTGTGCAGCAGAAAGCCTAGGTTGGTTATGTGTGTGCACGTGTATGTGTGCATCTGTGTGTGTGTGTGTGTGTGTGTGTGCATGCATGCATCTATGTGCATGTGTGTGTGTGCATGTCTGTCCAATCTCTGGGTGAGTGCAGACTTCAGTGTTATCCTTATCAGTAATAAAGGTAATATTTCCACTTTTTTATTGGCATTTCTTTCTAGGGAACGGGTTCAACATTTATTGCTCTCCTTTCAAATCCAGCATTCATTTTCTCATTTTCTTGGGAGCAGGAAGAAGAGACTCCTCCTTGCTCCGTTCTTTCTTTAACCCCGTTGCTATACATCATGCACCCCGCCTCCCCAAGGCCTTTGCCGTCAGAGATCCAAACATGAGCAGGCTCTCCCATTTCCTCGCTCCCCTTACGATAACTTAAAGCCACATCAAATAAGCAGATAACTCAAATGCTTCCACAGTGACCATGGAGGAGAGGCAAGCGCAATTAGCATCTTCACGTTTCTGACTACATCTTCCTGATTAGCTAAGACTGGAGAATACATTATTCCATAGATATAACTTTAATGATCACATAATACTGAATGCTAGTTTAATGATGCAATCCTTTTCACAACAGACAGTAATATGGCCACGTGTTGTCATAATCGCTACATTCTGAGTCTCAAGAAGCACACCTTGTCCCCACCAATAGAAACCAGGGGTTGAGTAGGTGTGTGCATAAGCATACAGAAATTGCATTAGTATTATGGGTCCACCAGTATGGCTTGTATCCCATCACGCTGGAGGTCCCTATAAATCCTAGGAAGGGGGGGACAAAAAGGGAAGGAATTCAGGAAAAGCGTCTCCAGCATCAGGGGACTTGTACTTTAAAATTGAGTCACCAGTCACCGCTGGAAATCGCTTATCAAGCCCAAGTCTCCAAAGCACCGTGGGTAACTTCAGAACACACCCATCTCTGAGTGTTACACGTGTCCTCTGAAAACTGGAATCAAACGGTCGCTAAGGTTTAAGCGTCCCCCTCCCCCATGGCTCTCTTCACTGATAAAGGGGTACTTAATGTGTGTCACAAGGGCAAATGGCTTCATCCTGAAGAGTCCAAGAGGCGTTATTCCTAGAAGAAGTGGTTGCCTTGGGAGGTGGAGCCTCCCAAGTCTTAACTATAAATCTTACACGGTATCTCTATGAAAGGAAGGGATTACAAGGAAGTGGACAGGAAGCAGGAAAGATGCCATGCACTCCACCCGGCCATCTAATTAGCAGGTTCATTTTGGATGTTTGTTCTCATCAATCATTTAATAAAATCTGTTTGGTAAATATTGGGAGTGAAACAGGGGAGGACGGAAAGCCAGCCCGAAGGTGTATTCTCAAGCTGGTCACAGCTGCACAAAACTGGGACTTGATCCTAATGGACCTTAGAATTTTCCACCTTAGAGACAAACGGGGAGAGCATTTATCTGTCTCCAGCTCTGGCCCCCCAACTGCCCAAAAGCCGCACAGTGGGGTGATAATTTGCCAAACCCTTAGTTTGCAGTAGAACCCAAATGATAGAAAAGAATGCAACTGTTTGGGTGTGGCTGGTTTTGCCCGTAATTGCTGGTCGGAGAAGATTAGGTTTGTTCCTTCCATGTCTCCCACTTGGCTTTTTCTTCTTCTCTTGTCACTGTCTCTGTGTTACAGTATATAATCCCTCTACCTGTATTAAGTCTATAGTGAGATCCATTTGTGAGCAACCTTATAACTGTCCTTAAAAGTTAGCACCATAGGAAGTCACTGGGAATCAGTCTTCAGACTTGAAGTATTTTCACAATGCACAATCCTTCATTTTCTCTGGAGTTTTCTGGGATGTCAGTACCCTGTCCTTCTCAAGGTAAATGACATGCTCTAAATATATTGACCCACATCTATCAAATCAATTATCATTTTTATGCTGTGGCAATAAAGGTAGTGCCAAGATGACAAGAAGTCTCTGAGAAGCCAGCACCTCAACTGATGAATTTCAACCAAATCCAATGCTTTTTTTTTTTCTGAGACCATCTCCATAGCAACTGGAAAATTAGAGTCGAAAATTCTCGATGTGCAAAGTTGCTCCTGATTTGCCAGATCAACTCTTGTTTCGACAGTTTGCATGAGGCAATGTAGGGGTCTCGAAACCCTCCCCACAAGTGTTGATGCCCTGAGAATTTGTCATGGCATGTGTCCTCCGAGAAACAAAAACAGTTCCCCAATGTATCGTGAGGCTGACTGTTCCCATATAATTCATTAATGTTTTGTAGATTTAAGGAAAACACACACACTAGCGAAAGAAGAAAAATGAACTGTGCTCCCTTTATATAACTTCCTTCACACTGTCTTCTCCATCTCAATAATAACCTGGAATGGCGTAAGTATTAGTCCATTAAATCGGGGACACGAAACAAAGACCAGCGTCCCCAACACTTAGAAATATACACCCATGTTCTACACTGTTCAAAGCCAAATTTTTCAGAGCCTGAACAAGAGGTAAGCCCATACTTATTGAGAAATCATTAGGAAACATTTTCTAAGTATCTTCTACCCTTACACCGCCCCTTTTCTAGCTCCGTTCGGTTTTCCTCATAAAGTTTGCATGTGCCAGCAACAGAAACATCCACTCCTGTGTGTGGAAACTGTGAGCAAGTGAGCTGTGGAAAACATTCAGGAAGTGCCTTGAATGGCCCACGTAATCATGCGGAGAAGCTTTAGAAAGTTTGCAGAAGTCCAGGGATGCAGGTTAGATGCCAACAATATCCGGTGGGGAGCTGGATTACAGAAGAGCATTCTTATAAATTTCCCTCTTATTCAGAATTAGATGGATTCACTGAATGATCCAAGATAATTAAAAATCACCAAGAACTAGAGGAGATTTAAGGTAAAGATGGAGATGTGGGTTTATGTGTTTACTTTCGCTTCTACCAGAAACGCCAAAGAAAAGGTGCTAAAGAGAATAGGTTTAAGTCACCTCTACTGAGAGATCTGGAAGCGGAGGCGGCGGTTGAATAGCAGAAGCTTGAGGAATATGTGATTTAGTTGATCCTGGGTGGCAAAAGAGCAGAAGCAAAACAAGCAAGCTTAGACCACACACGTGAAATGACCAGAAGTAGCAACCTCATTTGGAGAGGAAATGTCGAGGTGACGCTCAAGCTGGGAAGTCATGTGACCATGAAGCCCCGGGGTGAAAAGGAGCTATGGTTCATTTTCTGTAGTGAAAAATTAGTAAATAATGTCTAAAACTGAAAAATAAACAAGAATAACGATATAAGTGTATTAGTTACTTTTCTCTCACCGAGATAAAACACAATGGGAGAAAATTTATTCTGGCCTACGGCTCCAGGAATGTAAGAGTCCGTGATGGCAGCAACGCTCAGCAACACGCGGCAGGCACAGCCGCAGGAACAGGAAGCTAAGGGATCACATCTTCAACCGTAAACATGAAACAGAGACCGGGAACTACGGGCGAGGCTATGAACACTCAAAGCCTTCTAAACCTCCTCAAACGAGGCTGCCAGCTGGACGCTAAGTGGGCAGGTGCCTGCACCTGTCGCGGGGACGCTTCTCAGTGAAACCGCCGCCACCAGCGTGATGTTTACAGAGCTGGAATAAAACCTTGCATAATAAAATTTAAGAGTTGAAAGCTTTGAAAGAAGGAGCCTGAGACATAGGGCTGGTGGAGGCTGTGGGTAAGGGGACACTTAGTGAAGTTTGGGATAAACTCTACAGAGCATTTGACTTTTGGCAACACACGTCATTTTGGTGCAAAGAAAATACAGAAGAGAAGGAAGGAGAAAGACTGGCAGAAGGAGGATAGGAGGAGAGCAAAGTGTTTCAAGATATATGGAGATTTAAAAAAAAAAGAGGCATGGCCCAACAGATTAAAACACGGAAATAAATCCTCAAGTGTTAAACAAACATTCACTAGGTACGCATGCCTCTTGAACTCTAAATTATAAGTCAAGAGCCTATGTTCTGCCATCTCCTGCTCGTCTCCTCCACCACCCCTATTCCCTATCACCCTGGAGTCCTGTGGCTCCCTCTCTGCTATTTCATGGTCTCCACCACCCCTATTCCCTATCACCCTGGAGTCCTGTGGCTCCCTCTCTGCTATTTCATGGTCTCCACCACCCCTATTCCCTATCACCCTGGAGTCCTGCCACCCTCGGTTTTCTGCCAGCCTTTGTTCTCTTTGTTTTCTATTGTCCTCCCTCATCTCCATTCTCGATCACACAGGCACAGAATGCAAAGCCAACCACACCCCTTCCAACAATCTCTCTGACCTTTCCATAAAATGTGGACTCGAAACCAAGGTAAAGATTCAGACTCTCCCCCCTGATGATGTCTTGAGCTGCGTTTCTTGAGTTTCCTGGGACTGCTTCTCCTATTCTAGACCGCCACTAAGTTCTGGTCAACCATACTGAAGTCCTTGGCACATGCTTGTGTTTTTGTTTTTCCCCTTTATTCTAGAAGTTTTCCAACTAAAGTCATGTGCATGCACAAAAGCAATGCTCAAAAACCTACAAATAGTGTAGGCAGTACTTACAAATATCACGAACGCAAACTTGATCCATTTTAAGAAGCCCTCCCTTAAGGTATAAGTAACCTTGGAGTTGTTAGGAATTTTTGCATACAATGGACACATGGATTACATGTACCAATCTCGACTATATTTTTATGTTGCCAAAAATCATACATGGAAAGTTAGTTTTCCTGGAAAGGGGTAACTCTATGAAAAACATCCCTTTACTGTTCTGAAAATACTGGGATCCTAGAGTGTGAATATTTCTGCCTCATAAGGATGCCTGAGCATGCTGTTATAAAAAAAAATTCTTTAAAAATTTTTTGGATGATATTAGATGAACAGCTGTGTAGAAAGGGGGGATGTAAAAAATAAAAACTGCATGTTGGAGCATCAAAATAGTAACCATGTACAGTATATGACTGTTTTTAATCAGAGGAAGATTGAAGCTATTACGTTTCAAATCAAATGTTATAAATTAGTTCAAGAATGCAGCTGAGCTCTCCTTTAATTAAAAATGTCCATGTTTAAACCATGAGGCACAGTAGCTGCCAGTGGGGCAAAGAGGGCAAAGGATGAGAGAGAGGCTGGACCCTCCGGTTCTCAACTCTCTCTGACACTGCGGGAATATCTGGGGTGGACCAGTTTTGACGTCAGGAAGAACTCCATGTACTAGCTAATTCCGGAGTCAATGCAATCCTCCAGAATTGTTTGGAAGACAATTAGCATCATTATTACTGTTTAGACAATTCCGAGCTCCTGGTTTTGTGTGGAAACTCTTGATACCGAAGATAACTCTTTTCTTGGATCAAAAGTCAAGCCAACGTGGGGCCTAGATTTCCATGGGAAATGACCCCTTGGCTGTCAGGTCACATTGAGAATGAATCATAAGCAGTGAGGGGATTCAATAGTCTCCGTTTCTGTCCCTGGTGCTTGGTGTAGTTCAGCTGAAATCCGAATCTATACTCCAAATGTTAGAGAATTCACTATTAAAGAAAAATGAGGCGACATCATAGGATTTCTGGGGTCACCTAGGGAAGAATGCAATTACCCTGAGAAGGACTCTCCCCAAAGGTTCTGGGCTCGGCTCCGTAATTAACCACAATGCAGCTAGACCGTCCAAGCAAAAGGGCTTTCTTTGCTCCCAATTTGCCTCATTCAAAAACACCTCAAGTGACGTAGCTCAAATTTTCCAAATTAAACTCTCCCCTGAGGTTGAAGCCATGCATGTGAAAGATGACCTGCACAGAAAGCCTTAGACTTGTGCGTAAGGAAAAAAAGGAAAAGCAAAGCAAAGAGGGGTGGGAGTTAACCTCTAGTGGCTTCTGACCTCGTTGTTACCGCTACAGTAGAAAATGGGACACAGATGGACAAGGCAAAGCATCCTTCTGCCTGGAAGAGTCCAAGGGGCTCACCGAAAGCTGTTGCTGTTTCTTCTCTTACTACTGGACCAACATTATTAGTGAAAATTTTCTAAATGTCATGGATACAGACTGGAAAGTTGAGTCCCAAAGACACCTGGTGCCAGTACCACGTCCGCACCTTTTGTTGGTACTGCGCCTTAAGCTTGACTTTGCCCAGGAAGCTGACCCGCTGACCTGTGATTAGACGGCCACCGGCCATTTGCATTTGTAAAAACTGTGTGTCCTGAGCTTCTCTTACTTCTGGTCGGTCACAGCTTCCACCCAACACCAGAGACAAGGTAAGTGGGGATTAGGTTCACTGCTCCCTGGCAAGGTTGAATAATTCCCTCTTGAACCTGTGTACCAATGGCCAAGAAAGCCTTCACTGAGGCAGCCCAAGCAGAGCTTGCCCAGAAATGTGCAATTGTAAGCTTTCATTTTGCTTTCTCTTGCAATCTGCATAGAAAATCGTTTTTTATCCAAAATAATTTAAGAAGAAAAGATCCAACATTTTCTTTCAGCCCACCTCCTCACAGTCAAGGTTACAAGTCTTTATTATTATTATTATTATTATTATGTATACAACATTCTACCTCCATGTACATCCACATGCCAGAGGAGGGCGCCAGATCTCATTACAGATGGTTGTGAGCCACCATGTGGTTGCTGGGAATTGAACTCAGGACCTCTGGAAGAGCAGCCAGTGCTCTTAACCACTGAGCCATGGTTACAGGTCTTCAAGCCTCTTCCTGCCCAAAGCAGAGGAGCTGTGCAGTGTTTGTTGGTCGTGCACAGTTTGCTGATTGACTTTTTACAGTTGGTTACTTTGATTTTTTTTTCAACATTCTCCCATTAACCTAGTAAAATTACTATTTTCAAACTGATTTATAAGGAATTGTACTAAACTGTTTTTAACCCTTGAGTTTTTAAAGCCCATATCCTTATTTTAGTTGTGGGCTTATTTAGCAATCAGATTTTTGACTGAAGTTTTGTGTATAAGTACTAGATACAGACACCTGAGAATGGTGTGGTGTTTCTCCACTGACGGACTGCTACAGCTGTTTTAGCAGCTGAAACCGAAACTCACCTCCCATCTTGAGACAAGAATATTAGCTGTTACCCCTTGGGGACTCGATCTTCAAGCAAACATTCCTTTTGAAGACAGAAACTAAACTCTTACCTTTGTTAACAGGAGCCACTATTGTAAGGACAGATCTGCTGCATTTTTAAAATAATTAAATACATTATACAGCGTCTCTTGATCATATTCACCCCTATTCCTTCCCACTAACTTCCTTCACCCCATAACATATCTTTCTCTCAACTTCGTGTCCGCTTTTTAAATTAAGTGTATTTATTTGTTTCTAATCCAGTGAGTCCGATGAGTGCTGACAATATGTGCTTGTGTATAGGATCCATCCAGTGAAGTACAGGCAGTACATCCACCAAGGAAAAATGCTTCTCAGTTTCCCAGAAGCCATAGCAGTCCGAAAGTCCTCAGTTAGGTGCCGGTCATGGGGAGCCACTCACGTGTCTGGGCTGTCATTTTTAAGTGTATTTATATTGTGCAGGTATCCACAGCTGCTGTCAGTGTGTGTGTGCAACAGCCGTGAAAACGTCAGTGTCTGATATAGATTAAATCCTTACAAGCTACTGGTCACAGAGACTCCAGAGAACCCAAATTAATTCAGGCTATTGCTATGGCTCTAGCTTACCCACAGTAGTACCAAGACCTTACTGCTGAAGATATCACATGGTTTGGTTACAGGACATAGAGCAGGCGATCTTTCACCTACCAGGAAGCTGCCTTCCTACTGGCTGGCTTCCATAGTCCTGGATGGGTGCTGAAGGGGAAAAGTCAGCAAGAGACTTCCCCTGCGAGCTGCAATTATGACTGATGTGGCAAGACACGCCTATAGGAACAAAAGTGGTATAAATGTTATTCAGGCAGCCAACGACTTTCTAATCGGATTCAAGGCGCACTCTGTAGAGAGAGATTCCCCAGAGCCATTGCACCTGGCTTGAATTCCAGAGGGAGGGCACCCGGGCTTTGAGCTGCCTTTTGTCAAAAGTCAGTGATTATCTGAGTTGCTCTTTTGAAGGAATTACAGAGTCTTTTCCTAGCTTCGTCTTGAGAGTACCTGGATAACCAGGAGGTCGCGAGGCTGAGAACTGCTTAGGCCGATGGTTCCTTCAAACAACGCCAGGCAAGAGTTTTCAGTCCGTGCAAGCTGATTTGTTGAAGGTGTAATTTGTGTCATGATAAAGGAACACTTTTGCCAAGCCAGAGTGGGCCGTCCATGGAGACCAATTTCTCCCTGCTTTTGCTATGTCTGCATTGTATTTTGGAGTGGCCCTCTTTCTTCAACCAACCCACGCAAACACTGACAATACCCCACGGGAGGAAACCTACCCCTCGTACTGTAAGTCTGACCAAGAAGCCATGGTTGGGGAGTTCCTAGGCCCCAAAGGGAACCAACTATCTCTATCATGCTAAATAGACATTATAACAAACCGCTTCTAAACATTTATCTCTATGCCCATAAATGAGATCAGCTCTCAGACTGCATCAGAGAAGGTTTGTGTGCCGTGGACTGTGGTCAACATGGAAACCCCCAACTTGTCAAAGTACAGAGAGTGTCTTAGCCAGAGAAAGGACACGTGTGTCCTACCTGACCACACTGCCTCCGAGGCTCAGTGACCATGAAGGAAGAGAAGATGGAAAATATTTTAAGAACCCAAGTTCAGAAAGGATGAGATTGAAATCGTGTTTTCTGGACGTAATGGGACCACTGTACTCATGAAGCTTGTCTGTATAAGACCTAGACAGATGGAGGCAGCCGGTCATCCAGCAAGGAGTTTGTGGGGCTTGGAAGATCTTGCCCCAGCCTGAAGAGCTTTGCAGAGCCAATGACTTCTTGGGGAGGGGGTCAGATTTCTTTCAGGGTGTAGACTCTTGTAGGTTGACCATGCTCCAGTGGATTTTCTCAGATCCATGCATACTTGGGTAGTGCCAAGTGGGTTTCAGGGGTGGACCCAAAGTTGGAAGTGGGTGGGCAGGCAGAGGATGGGTCTGGAAGTTTAAGGGAGGTGAGGAAGCAAATATGATTAAAAGAAATACATTATATGCATGGATGGATCACCCCACGAATTAGTAAAAGTAGATTTATTTTAAAAAAGAAAATATTGCAAAAATGTGTGGATTTTTTTTCTGTTGTGAAACTTTTATACTTAATTTTTTCTCATATAATTAAATTTAATTTGATAGAAAAACTCTAGGTTGAGGCCTTTGAGTATGACACCAAGCAGGGCATTCGTATTCAGGGATGCCCACTTTCTACAGCATGTGTGGGTACAGACAGCCGGAAGCTCTGCTCGGTTCTAAGCACTGGATGTCTGTAAGAGACCTTAGGTACTTGCTACTCAACCCACCAAAGTTCTTTTCACTTAGTCTAAGTTAAACTTTTTATTCGATGGCCTGATTGTATTACTTGAAACTGAGCGTGGTATTGTATGATCAGAATTTGGAGACTAAGGATGACTTCAAGGCCAATCTGGCCTACATGGTAAGATCCTGTCCCAAAAAACCCAAAACATTAAAAAGTGTGTGACTTTGCATTTTGTGGCTAAACAATCACATCTTCTTGTTCTTGGCAATGTTTTCTTCCAAAAAACCAGAGATCAAACCTCCCTGAGCAAGGTCTGGGACTCTTAAAAAAAAAAAAAAAAAAAAAAAGACCCCACCGAGCTAGGGAAAGGCAATTAGCGTTTGCCACGAGAGGTTTGGGGTATGTGTACACCTGTCCATTTGAAACTGCTCTGACTATACAACACGCCACCTCCTTTGCAGGGCCACCAACAGTTAGCCATTAATGACTTCCAGCTTTGGTACCCTACACCCTGGGCTGTGTAACCTGGAGGAGAAAGCTGCTATAGCCTGCTGTGGTCATCATACAGAAACCCAAAGTTATTTTTGAAGTTTACAAGCCTGGTCCAGCCTCCTGAAAAGTCCCCCTTAATCCTACAAAAGCAAATTCAAAGCGAAGGACTAAAGGGTTTACGTGGTAATTAAGCCTTTAGTGATGCTATTACGCCTCTGTCCCCTGGCAACTTAACAACAGATCTTTTCAGAACTGGAGGAAAAAGAAGTTTGAGCCAGTAACTGTAGCTTACAGCAGCCCTCCACTATTAATACTGCCTGCGTGCAAAGATAAAAATATGTCACTTGCTCACAGTCAAACAAGCATGTATGAAGCCCCACGCTGGTGTAGGTCTAACATTCACAGCAAAGGTTCCTGTATGAAGACCTAGGAGGTCATTTGACTGTGCCCACTTTTGCCTAATTAGGAAAAAGATTTATATCATTTCAGCCCCACCCTTAAACATACATTCCCTTAAATTGTCTGTAAAACAGTCTCACTTTCTTAACCTGTGCAACCATCCCGGCACCTTTCAAACCACAAAAGATGAGGCCAGAGCAAAAGCATGCAATTTGCTCTTATATCTGGTTTCTCATCACATGCTAGCTCCTGGAAGAAAAGAAAGAGGATGACTTTTGGTTTTTTTGTTTTGTTTTGTTTTGTTTGCGGGGCGGGGGGGGGATTTGTTTTTTAGCTTAAATCTTCTGAGAAGCTTTTATTCGCACTTTTGCTTGATTCAATAGACCCAAAGGCCGAAAGAATGAAACTTGCTCTCCTGCAATTTCTTTAACACGCATGTAGGAAGAGAATGTGCTGGCAGGAGGAGCTGCCGGAATGCGTCTCTGCGGAAGAAAATTGTTTGGTGTTTGTAATGGAGTATAATAGCCATAATTCCCTTTGAGCGGCTGCCACTAGTATGCTGATAAAAAAAAAAAAACTGTGAGCTGAGACCCAGGCACCAGTCCATCCGTGTGTGCCTTCCACACGTGTCTCTGCACACGCCTTCAGTCGCAGACATGGGTGGCCCGCCTCTTTCGATGTCCCTCTTTCTGAGCCTGAGGAGCCCGCGGTGGCTCTTCCGAAAGGCGTTTCTTCTCAAAAATCGGGAATCACTGAGAATTTCACAAACATTTCCAAGTTGGAAGGCAGTAGCCTAAATGTGCTTCTGGTTAGAGCTGGGTTGGGGAGGACTCTCCTTTCTCATGGAGGCTGTAAAAACTGACAGTCAGGAATTAAAATATGCTATTTTAATTTTGGTGACGTAAGACTGATGTTCTAACGCTCACCTAGTGACACAGAGCTACCGACTTAGTAACAAACATTTCTATGTAAGCGATTTTAAAATCCGCAGGTAACCTATGCTTTGTGTGCAATTGACTATAATAGCAAAAGATACTTAAACCGCGTGTCAAAGGCATAGTAGGAGCACAGCTGGGTAGTGCTGGCTAAGGGAGGCATGAGCCCTGAGTTCCAGTCTCTGCCCAGCCACTGGGTGGCCCTGTGCAGAACATTTCAATGCAATTGTCCAAGAAGGTCCCGGCATGGAAAAAACACAGGAGCGATAATCGTACTATGATGGTATCATAAACTGTACCGGCTAGAGTGCTTTGAAAACTCCTTGGCATTTCAAAAACTTATTTTTTATTGAACTTTCTCAATAAAAAGCATGATGTATTATGTAGGCTGCTTATTGTATCAATGGTCAAATAAGGGGCCCATAAAACCAACAGTACATTTGGGGTAAATAGATCCTTCTCATGGGCCTAACAGTATCCTGAACAACCTGCATCTCAGAGGTTTGAACAGCTAGACGAATGCAGGCGTTTGAAGAGTCCAAGTGTGCACCCTACAGTGGTATCTCTCTATCTCGCTACCCCAGAACTGCTGCAGAAGGAGCTGCACCAGCTCAAGACCGGGCAGGGCTGCAGGAAGAGGCTCTATAGATTTAGTGTTTGGAGTAGCAGCCCCGGCACCCACCAGTTCACACCACTTTCTCCAAGAACTGCTTTGCTGTGCTCTCAACAGCATCCTCTCTTCTGGTCTCTCTCTCTCTCTCTCTCTCTCTCTCTCTCTCTCTCTCTCTCTCTCTCTCGCTAAATTTTTAATTAATTAATTAATTAATTAATTTTTTGAAGCAATCTTTTCTCATTTTACATACCAATCCCACTTCACACTCCCTCCCCTCCTCCTGTTCCCCCACCCATCCACTTCTCAGAGCAGATAAGGCTTCCCGTGGGGAGTCAGCAAAGCCTAGCACATCTCTTTGAGGCAGGACCAAGCCCCTCCCCGCTATATCTAGGCTGAGCAAGGTATCACTCCAAAGCGGAGGGACTCCAAAAGGCCAGTTCAAGCACTAGGGATAAATCCTGGTCCCACTGCCAGTGGCCCCACAGGGCTAGAGAGATGGCTCAACTAAAGGCTAGGCTCACAACCGAAAAGAGAAGAGTTCTGGTTCCTGAAGTGTTTGGTGATGGAAGCGAAAATTGATTCTTGCCTGCAGTCTCTGTCCTTCGGTGTTATTTTTCTTCACGTTCATTAGCCAGGATAATCCTACCTTTCTGGAAAGCAGGATGTCATGACCTGAACCCTCTACCACTGTTCCTGGAGAAGATCTGCAGGAAAAGTCCTCAGACTGGCCTGGCTGGGACAGTATTCTCTGACTAAGTGGTCACATGCACTGTGCTTAGGAATGTAGTACCAGCCCTGGAAAATATGTGGCCAATTCCTCAGTCTGACCGTGAAGCGACACTCTCTTGTGGAAGTGTCTTTTTCTACTTTGAGCGTGGCCCTCCTCAGCTTAGCTGATTCTACTTTCCAGGTCAATCCTGTTTAACAAGCAGACAGGATCATTTTGTTAACTAAAGTATGCTGAGGGAGGCTACTTAATATGTAAATTAAAAAAATACTCCTGTGACAAATAAATAAATATCTCTGGAGAGCGTGATCCAGGAGGGTCTGGCTATTTGATCAGCTCAATTCCTGCTTGTCCTTTGATTTCCTGTTTCTAAAACAGTTTAAAATAAATCTTTTTTGAGGCTCTTCCTTGAACTGAGAGACACATTCTCATATATGTTACTCAATAGCCAAAAATAACGACTAACTTTTTTTGCCATAAAAGCATTAATCACACACATTTGGGAGGCTCCATGGATTCTTCTTAGAACACCACATGACATTTGGCAAACCATCTCCCAGACCTCAAACAACATTATAATCTAAAAGAATTTCTCAAAATACAAGAAAATAATTCAAGATCAGGTCATCAGAATGTGTGCCTCTTTCAAATCTCACAACTGACAATGAATGCAGCCCTGGTGAATTCATTCCACAAACATTTAGAGAAGATCACTGTGTCTGGGAAAGTTATCCAAGTGAAGGACACGGCCGTGACTTGGCCTTTAAACAAAAACGTTCACTAAAATGGCTAAGGTCGGGCGCCTTCTCTCTGCAGGAGCACACTGGCTGCTATGTGGTTACTTACATGTAGGTTTCCCGTTGTCCCATCCCAGGGAATTCAGAAAACTCAGATCCCTGGGTTTTTCTAGACATTAGTCACATCACAAGAAAGCAACTCAGACCTTGTTTTCCTGAATAAACAAAAAAAAATCGCTTTGCACAAGGGGTGTGGGTGTCTCCTGGTTTTCATTTGTTTGCAGTGTGTTTATGTAGCTTAATTGTCTCATCAGGCACTTTCCCAACGTAATTATGCTTTTTAACAAATGGTGCTTATGGCAAACCCCTAACAGTGCAAAAGAACGGATTAGTTTCTCCCACTCATCCCACATTCGGACTCCCCATGGACAACCTAAACCGCACAAAGATGGTGTGAGAGAAATCTACCTTCACAGTGAAAGTTTTGCCTTTGCTCTTAGGAGGGACCTAAAGCAATTGCTCCATTCTTCTTGGTTTGGGACGGGAAGATCCATATCGCAAACCCATCCAGGATGACTTCAGGTGATAGACAAAGTCTCTGTACTTCCCCTGGAGGAGTTAAGCGGTCAGAGTGCTGAGGACTGGGGTCCGGGCACAGGTCTCTCAGCGGGCGCTCTCAGGCCACAGTCACCCAAGGGACTATTGGTGATTACAGCTACCAGGCCTGAAGGGGACTCAGCATGACAGTCATCAGGTACTCTAGGGCCACAGAGACAAGCAGGATCTTCCTCCTAATAGAGACAACCCCCCCCCCCCCCCCAGCCCTTCCCAGAGCTGACTCTGCTCTTGCCATTCAGGGCCTTAATCTCCAGATGTGGTTTTCAGCCATAGGTGATACACCAGCAGGGGGCGATGCCCAGGAGCATCCTCAGTAAGACTGTTTACCAGGAATGTGTAGCTTGCTTATGCTTTTCCTCCTCCATCCCCCAGGCCAGTCAACCTTGAGAGCATATTTCCAAAAAGAAAACCAAAAACAAAACAACAACAACAACAACAAATCAGAACCTGTTTTTGGTTGTTGTTGCTGTTTTCTTTCCTTTTAACAAAACAAGGACTTCATGCCACCATTTTTATCTAGTTTCACTCCTGCAGTGAAATAATCACCCAATAACTACTTTGACGGCATCAATTAATTTCTAAATCTATTTTTTAATTTTCTAAGTATAATTTTTAAACACGGTTTGGAGGAAATTAACATTTATGTGGACATTTGGTTTCTAGCCTAATGTGGCATAAAAATAAGCAACATAATGAGTGTTAGGGAAAAAAAAAAGAAACCAGGTTCACGATGCTTCTCACATCATCGTCATTGTGCTTAGATGTCACAACAGCGTTCTGCGCGATTATGTCAGATCCAGCCTTCCCCGGCTCGGAGTGTTGGCAGGTAGGAGGGCTGTTGGCAAGAGGAAGGGTGTTAACCTCAGGATCCTGGATCCAGTCCAAGGCTGGTAATTACGTTCTGCCAGCCAAAATTCATCCCGTAATTTTAATTGGATGAATCCCTTCTAGCCCTACTGCTAGGCCTGTCAAACTGTTGCCACGCTTCACCCCAGAGGTGTCTGTGTTTTACTTGCAAGAATCAGGCCCTTTGAGGTTGGGCTTTATCAGTTTTAATCCCCGAAGTGTTCTGGGATCTTATGGAATTAAATATATACGTGTGTGTGTGTGTGTGTGTGTGTGTGTGTGTGTGTGCACGTGTGCACAGAAACACACAATAAATAATAAAATAAATACATATATTTTTTAGTGTTTAACATTAGCATTCAGCAGGTCATTCTGATTGCTTTTAAGGCAGGCTTTTATCTCTCACTTCCCTCTTCTTTTTCACTGAGAACTTTCGTTACCTGTAGCTTTGGCTTCCGTTTTCCAAGAAGTCTTGCAATGCCCAAAGTGTCTTCCACGGTAGAGCAAAGAATTGAGGCCCCTGGAGTCCCCTGGAATGCTAATCTGATGATGGTGAAAGTGTGCCAACACCCCTTGCAATCTCTTCCTAAGTCTCCGGGGGACACCAAGGGACACCTAAGGCCGCTGGGACAGCGGGTTTCCCAGGAGGTGGCATCCTGCATCGTCTAGTGCTCTTGGGGAAGCTCTCTCTTACAGGAAGGGTCATGGGATATGAAGCGCAATAACCAGGAGGTAAATCTTTATATGCCAGTCCCAAATGCCAGTGAAGGGAAAGTGGGTTGTCTGCCCTGATTGTGATCTCCCCCCTCGCCACGGAGACAGGTCCTCGAGAAGCTGAGAGCAACTTAACGTCCTGGTGTGCTCGCGAGCGTGGAAAGGCACCATTGATGTTGGTGTGTCTCTCCACGGTGATCCTGCCTGTTTCCCTATTGACAGGCGTTCTATGCTCCTCGAGATGCTCCTTTTATACTTCAGCTTTCTTTGGAAGGAGAGTCCATACTTCTTGAGCCTTTGTTTCTATTCCCGAGTTCACCTGCTGGCTGCTGGTACTTTGGTTTATGACTCCTGTCCAAAAACAAATCGGCCCTTGATTAGAGGATCATTGAGATGCTCAAGCCCTTCCGTCCCCTGCTCTTTCCTCCCGCTGGTTCCTGGTTTGACTCCTAGGTGAAGGAGGACACTCCATTCTGCTTTCTCGCTGTTACAAGTGGGCATAGCTTAGATCCTGCAAGAGTCTTTCCTGGTCCATGTGAGCTGAAGAGGGTAAAGACATGGGGCTCCATGAATCCACCTGAGCTCAGAGCCAGGGTGGAGGTAAAGAGTTCTTGGGCTTCCTTTTATGCTTGGGACTTTTGAAATATTTTAAAGGACAGTTTAATGGATGCTGGGTCTTGGTTTCTCTTCTACTGCTGTGATAAACACCCGCCCCCCTTAACAAAGGCAACTCTAGGGGGAAAGGGTTTATCTGACTCTAATTGCAGGGAAGTCACAGGGTCAGGGCCTGAGTGAGCCGGTCACATGGCAACCATTAGGAAGAAAGGGGTGGAGTGGGGCAAGCCCGCCAGTGTGAGCTTTTTGAGATATCTTATGTCATCCAGGATCCCCTGCTCAGGGAGTTCTCCCAACCCCGACTAAGATGGGTCTTTCCCACGTCAGCTAATTTAGTCTAGACAATCCCTCAGGCATCTTCTCGAAGGCTAATCTTAACCCAGACCCTCCCTCCTGGGTGTCAAATTGATAATGACTGTAAGCACCACCCACCATAACATCTGTTTCCTCATTTGCTCTCCTCTGTCACCCTGGAAGAAAACCACGGGGACGATTTCCCTCTGCGAGACAGAGATCCAGTTCCTAATGCGACCTTTATCTTGGGAGCTTTCACCTTCGCCTTTACTTTTTGCTTGGGCCAATTCATATTTCATCCTGACCCTTTGCCTCTTAATGGAATGGGAGATTTTGTTTCTCTATCTTAGCTATTGCTCTAGGATATTGAGCAAAGAAGTGTTTCTAAAATCAACTTGAAACCATTTGCATCCTGTCATGTTACGGTCTATGTGTCCTGTTACCCATGAACTAAATAACAAACAAATTTTACCTCCTTTCTTTAGAGGACATACTTTTGTTTTATGTGTGTGAATGTTTGCCTGTACATACACATGTATGCCACTTCCATGTGCGGTGCCAGTGGAGGCCAGAAGAGCGTCTCGGGCTGGAGAAATGACACAGAGGTTAAGAACATTAGCTGCCCTTGAGGAAGACCTGAGTTCAGGTCCCAACCTCACCCACAATCAGGTAGCTCACAACGACCTGTAACTTCAGCTCCAAGGAAGCCGATGCCCGTTTCTAGACTCCTCACGCACTCACACACCATAAATATGAAATCTTAAGAAAAAGAATCTTGATGTCCGTAATGATGTTGCACCTTCTAACGGAAGTAAGCCCATCACCTGCACATCAGAGCCTTGAATAATTAAGTGATTTCTAATCTTTCCAGTCTATTAAGACTACTAAAATCTATTCAGTCTATAAATCAGAATGAGATGAATGTCCAGAGCTAGCTGTTCCTTTCGCCTTAATATTCTAAACTGGGATTTGCCGTGGGCTCCTCTCTTCGTCACGAGGACTAGCACGGCAGAATGTCAGTGCTGTCACTAGCTGAACCTGGAAACACTTAAGCATCAGACTTATGAAAAGCTATCCTAGCACACGCAAGTAGCTGAGAGCTTCCACGTCTATGGTCCACCAGCTCCTTAATTCAGCTCTTGCCATTTGATGCTTTCCGGTGCTTCTTAGGCGGTGGGGTCCTCTGTTATAGAACCTGGAAATAAAATAAAAACCATTTCCTGTACCCTCTCTCGGGAGCTGTGTGTTCATTGCTATCAGTTAGAGTACTGATGATTTTTTTTTTCCTTCTGATAATCTAAGTTTAGGAACTAGAGTATTTCAAAGGCCATTACGGTTCCACAGTGTATCATGATATTCAGAAAACTACGCAAAGTGCATGAACACACTGACCCCTAAGTAACAGAAATTTCCGTCATTGTGTGCCAGCTTCGACTGGGAACAGCCTGGCAGTAGCCAGCCATCACTGCACTGGTAGGCCCTTCTGGGTTATTATTCAAGGATCATTTAATGTCTCTGGGTGCATGCAAATGAACGTAAGCTCTTCCAGACACCAAGAAGGTCAAGTCCCGTCTGCACGAGAACCGGGGAACAGAAACAGAAGTGAGGCTCTGGTGCCTCGGGATCCCAAAGCCTGTCCAGCGTCCGGTGTTTGGAAAGAAATGCTTTCTGGAGAACATCAGCTGAGCTGCTCGTGGGCAGATTTCCAAGCTCGATCTGCAAGATATTCAGACAGAAAGTGTAATGGCTTTTCCTGTCGCTTTGTCTTTTGCTGTATAGCTCGGTGGGGGAAGGAATTTAGATTTTTCTAAATGTGCTTTTCCACCACACGTGAGCTTAATTTAGGAAGAAGTCGAACAGAGAGAGTTTTGGTGCCGCCGTTAATAACGTTTCCTTCATCTCTTCTTGTGCCTCGGTCAGCACACTGCTCTTTCGGCTTGAAAGTCTAACTGTTGGAGACCTTTTTCTTCTCCTTTGTTTTGAGACTAGCTCTCACTTGGTAGCCCAGGTTGGCCTTGAACTGAAAGAAGGTCCTCCTGTCTCAGCCCCTCCCTCCCCTCAAGGCCTGGGTCAGGAGGACCAGCTTGTGAAAAACCTGCTTGAAAACTCGGCTTTTAGGGATCTGTTAAGTTCATCTGGCTTTTCCTTCGACGACTCACTTGGAGGGAGGCACAGCAGAGGGACGCAGAGCTTCCGAAGGGGACACCACGGAAGGACGGGCCCTTGCAGTTTGTCCAAGGCCCCTCCCTGAGCTCCAAGGTGTCCTTTAAACACAGGAATCAGCTCAACTATCTTTCTTAGAAGGCTTGAAAACCCCTTAGCAACAGCATTCTTGCTTTTGAAGGGTAGCTCCGCATTTTGAAGTGGGGGGAAGGGGCTGAGGGGGCGTGGTGTGATCTCAGACCGCAAGCTCCGCTCCGTGGACTAGAACTTCGTAAGTTACTGTCAGGATTTTAATCGTTGACATGCAGAAAAGTAAATATAATGAGACATTTAAATCCGGAGCGATCCTTCGGAGATTTTAATTAATACGCAAAGAGAAGTGATTCCGAACCCAGGAGGAGGATGAAAATATGGGGGAGGAGGAAAGGAGGAGTCAAGGAGTCAAACCAGAGCGGACAATTACAGGTCAGACATCAGGCAAAGAGGGAAGTGGTTCCGTTACTGTGTCATTAAGTAGTGGGGAAGTGGGGACGAGCCCTGCCCTACCCTGTCGCTTTTAACGCGGCAGTGCTCATTCCTCTATTTTAGGCAAAAGGACAGCAGTGTTCCTTGTGGGGATTTTTTGAGGTTTCTGTATTGATTTTTAGAGATGGCCTGTTTTTGTTTTCTGCAGCCCCTCCACCTTTCTCTTGTTTTTGTCACAACTACACCGTTTAATCTATGGTCACAGATTCTGAATGTCACAGACTCGTCCCCAGCAGTGGTTTTAGCCATTCATACTTTAAAACCTAGTTTAAATTAAAAATATAAATGCTTATGAAACATCTAGTGATAATAAATTCTGTGAGAAACAAATATATTGAATATTTTTGAATTTTACTAATTTCATTAAAATTAATAACTATTCTTCAGGTTTTAGTTACTAATAGATGATACACCTTGTTTCTGTGAAATCATACTTTTGAAGTAATTTGTTGAAATTGTGGAACATATTTTAAATTATTTAACTTAGATTGCCTAAAGCATTGATAAATGTATAAAGAAAGAAGGTTGAGTAAAAGATACTTTAAGAATTTGCCGGGCGGTGGTGGCACAGGCCTTTAATCCCAGCACTCGGGAGGCAGAGGCAGGTGGATCTCTGTGAGTTCGAGGCCAGCCTGGTCTACAAGAGCTAGTTCCAGGACAGGCTCCAAAGCCACAGAGAAACCCTGTCTCGAAAAACCAAAAAAAAAAAAATTTAAAAAAAAAGGAATTTATCCAGAAGGCTGGAGAGATGTCTAGGAGCACTGGCTGCTCTTCCAGAGGACCCAGGTTCAATTCCCAGCACCCACATGCAGCTCACAACTGTCTGTAACTCCACTTCCAGGGATCTGATGTCCTCTTCTGATCTCTAAGGTACCAGCATGCACATGCTACTCCAACACACATGCAGGCAAAACACTCACACACTTTAAACAAATAATAAAATGTTTAGAAGTAGAATTTGTTGGGGGGCAACCTCACTGAATTATTTTTTGGAGGACCGCCTCCCACAGAATAATTTATCTTCTCAAGTATTGTCCAGGCCGAGAACAAACACCAGATTTGAATAAACAGAGGTGGTATTATTTATTTCTGTGCAGGATGTATATGGCGTGTGTGCTTGCGTGCATGCTTGTTGACCCACGTGGGGAGGAGCGTACATACATGTGTGTTCCAGTGTGTGGAGACCTGAAGCTGACGTCAGAGTCCTCGATTGCTCTCCACCTTACACACCGAGGCGAGGTCTCTTGCTGAACCCTGAGCTCCTGTTCTGGCTAGTCTGGCTAGCCAGCTTCCTTCAGGGTTTCCTTGTCTGTGCCTCCATTGCAGGCATGTCAGGTTTGCTACCATGCCCACCTGGCTTTTAAATAGATTGCGAGAGCGTGGACTCCCGTTCTCATGATCTTGGGACCAGTGGAACCAGATGGACCTGTGGAACCATCTCCCCAGCCCCTGATATTATAATTAAAATAAATATCACAACAACGTAATTTTTTCAAATAAAAATCTATTTCTGATGGGTTTGATGGTGGACACATTTAATTCCAGTACTCATGAGGCAGAGGCAGGGGGATTCCTGCTATTCAAAAGCACTCTGGTCTAAACTTCTCAGATAGGGAGATATAGTGACGTCCTACTATATTAGCAAAAGATATTTCTTTATAGACATGATTTTTCTAATAGTTGTAACATGAATCTAATATAGTACGTCTATTTTTTAGATTAACTTTGCAATTGCAAAGCAATTTAAAACTAAAAGAAACACCTGTCGTGGATTCCTCAAACGTTTTAAGAGTGCGGGGCCAGAGCTAAAGAAGCAAATTGTTGTGTGCCTCAAGTTACTTTTCTGTTTTAAATTTAAAATGTCTACAACATAAGATCCCAGGTCTATCCCAGAGTAATCCTGTTTTGTTCTCTCAGACTTTCCATCGTTCTAGTTAAGGTTTCTCTTGCTGTGATGAGACACCACAACCGAAAGCAACTTGGCGGGGAAAGGGCTTATTTGGATTATACTTCCGTGTCACGGTTCATCATCGAAGAAACGTGGGCTAGGAACACAAACAGGGCCGGGACCTGGAGGCAGGAACGGATGCAGAGGCCATGGAGGGGGCTGCTTACTGATTTGCTCCCCCTGACTTGCTCAGTCTGCTTTCTTTTAGAACCCAGGACCACCAGCCCAAGGGTTGCCCTACCCACAATGGGCTGGGCCGGCCCTCCCTCAGCAATCAGTAAAACACCCCACAGGTTTCCTTACAGCTTGATCTCATGGAGGCATTTTCTTATTGGATGGCTGTTCCCACTTCTCAGCTGACTCTAGCTTGTGTTAAGCTGACATAAAACCAGGCAGAATAAAGCATAAAACCATGTTTTCCCCAAGTCTTCTCGTTGATTTCATATCTTCTTTTTGTTTTGTTTTGTTTTTTCAAGACAGGGTTTCTTTCTTTGGAGCCTGCCCTGGAACTAGCTCTTGTAGACCAGGCTGGCCTCAAACTCACCGAGATCTGCCTGCCTCTGCCTCCCAAGTGCTGGGATTAAAGGCGTGTGCAGCCACCGCCTGGCTGATTTCATATCTTAACAGCACACACTCACCAAATACCTCTGCTGTAGTTTGCTCAAACTTTCATTCTGTCTGCACCCCTGCCTCATAATCAATCCCCAGCCAGTAAAGTCTTCCTAAATTCTATGCTTCTCAATATGGTTCCTTATATGGCTTCCCTGTTCCAGAATGTCTTTCACTAAGGAATGAGGCACCAAGCACACCTTGTTACTATATCATTTCATAACTATTTCTCCTGTCTGAGTAAAAATGAGATTAAGAAAGTTATCTTCCTTATAATTAACACTCAGTCCAGTCTTGAATCATGGTGACACTTTGAAAACTTGTTGCACATGCAAACAATGAATTAATAGACTAAAAAGAAGATAACGGAGTACTACACAGCGAGAAAAAATAATGACATCTTAGAATTTGTGGGCAAATGGATGGATCTAGAAAACATTGTATTGTGTGATGTAACCCAGACCCAGAAAGACAAATATCATATGTACTCACTCATAAGTGGCTTTTAGACATAAAGCAAAGAAAAACCAGCCTATAATCCACAATCCCAGAGAACCTAGACAACAATGCAGACACTAAGAGAGACATACATGGATCTAATCTACATGGGAAGTAGAAAAAGACAAGATCTCCTGAGTAAATCGGGAGCATGGGGACCATGGGAGAGGGCTGAAGGGGACGTGGGGGAGGATGAGAGGGGAGCGGAGAAAAATATATAGCTCAATAAAATCAATAAAAAAGGAAAAGATAACTACATACATAAAAGACTATGTGGATGAATAAATGAACCAGCAACGTGGTGAATGAGATCCCTCAGCCTTGCTTTTTTTGAGATTTATTTTTTTATGTGTATGAGTGTCTGCTTGCATGCATGTCTGTCTAACACATTTATCTTCTGGGTGCCTGAGGTGCTCAGAAGAGGGCGTTGGATCCCTGGAACTGAAGCAATAGACAGTTGTAAGCCCCCATGTGGAGGATGGGAGCTGAGCCTGGCTTCTCTGCAGGGGTAACAAGTGCTCTTAATTGTGAGCCTTCTCTCCGGCCCCCAGCCTTGTCGTTATCAGTATACCGGTGTGAGATGCTTATTAACTGTAGCCGCGTTTCTCAGTCTACCCACTAAGTAGCAGCTCCCTCACTCACCCAGCTGACTATAACAATGAAAAATACTCCCAGACATCAGTTAAATCTCCGCGGCCACGAGAGCTCCTAAAGTAGATGGGTGAATGACCCGGTGCAGAGATTCGGGTAGATCATGTGATTAGAAACATGTCTGCTTCCGCCCGGCTCCTTTTCTCTTAATATATTTGTCCTTCCCAACCTTCAAATTCAACTCACAAATAGTCTTACAACTCACAAATAGTCTTACAACATGAGAAACAAAATTAATAGAAGTATAATTAATCGGATACTTAAAAGAAACATTCGGGCTAAAGATGTGCTCTTTTATAAAAACTCACCTAGTTCACCAACGCCCCTTAAAAACTCGGGAACATCTCCGGGCAGAGAAGGCCTGATACCCATTTGACCTCAACTGGTGCAACCTAGCAGCTTTAGAAAGTCTTTCCTAAATGCCACTTCCTAGCGCCATCTTGTGGACCTTCCAGGAATTTGCTGATTTCTGATGAAAACAAAGTTATTTTTCCGGAAAAATGAGTGAAGGCGAATATGTTCTTGAAATGTCCTTCTAAACTCCGAATTAGGGATGCGGTGAAATATGACCTCAGGTTTGGTACTCAGCCAAAATTCAGCATTTAGCTTCCGGTACGGCTTTCCTTCAGCCCCGTGGAATTTCAAGTGACCACCCACGTCCATCATCGTCATGGTTTCGCGTTGTGTGGATTGCCATTCTGTACAGTTAGGGTGTTCCGACAGGGAAGGCCATCCTGATGTACTTCTTGATGCTGGAACAGTTGTGAACGCACAGATATAACAGAACTAAAATGTCCTCGCGTGCTGGAAATCCTGGAAGAGCCGAGGGTTTGGGGGGAAGACTGAAATCTCATAACGTGTAGAAAACACAAAAACCTTTGAACGGCTAAATTCACGTCGGGGTAAAGACTTACAAGAGTGCTTTTCATACTGCGTGATGTTAAACTTTGCTTAGTGATATCACTATAAAACACAATCGAGGGGATGGAGGGATTGCCCAGGGCTTAAGTTGCAGGGGACCCAAGTTCAATTCCCAGTACCCATGGTAAGCAGCTCACAGCTAAGTGCCTGTAACTCCAGATCCAGGTGATCCCACGCCAGGCCTCCGTGGGTACTTACCAGGCATGCTGTCTTACACAGACATCCATTCAGGAGCTCACAACACACACATAAAATAAAAATTTAAAAACTCCTTTATAAAAATGAATTGTCCCTCATTTCACAGTTCTTCCTTCCAGGAAGTTCATCCTATGACAGTGTCTGTATTAGACTCAAAAAACGCTGGACAAATCCTTCACCGTGTGACATTTGGCCTCAACTTATCTTTGATACAAATCTACTCTAAGAGGAAAATCAAATGGAAGGGAGATATTGTCAAACATAATAGCCTGGATGTATCTTCTTTTTTAAATGTGAATTTTACCTTTCTGACCAAAAGGAAAACATAATTTAAACAACTCAGGAGCATGAAATGCTAAGGACAATATGGGAAGCCTATATGGGATTTCTCATACAGGAAAAGCAGTTCTACTAACAAGTATAATCCGAGTGTAATTACAGGGCTCAGTGACTAAAAGAACTACATTTCTAGGGGACCTTGGTTCAATTCCCAGCACTCACAAGGCAACTCACGACTGTCTGTAATTCCAAGTCCAAGGGGTCTGATGCCCTTTCTGACCGCTGAACCCATGTGGTGCAGATATACAAGCAGACAAAACACCCACACGGGCAAAATAATTGAGAAGTCTCTGTAGGCAAAAATGTTTGATTAAAATTCTATTTTATTTTCTCACTCGAGTAGACAATCTCCTCATTTTCTCTGTGAGATAAACCAAATACAATACACGGAGAGCCAAATACAATTTTACGATTTTTTTCCTTGTTCATCTCTTTTATTCTTTCTAGTAGAATTACTAAAAACCGCTAAATAAGCCAGATGTGGTGGTAAACACCTTTCATACCAGCAATGGGAGGCAAAGGCAGGCAGATCTCTGTGAGTTCAAGGCCACCCTGGTCTACAGAGTGAGTTTCAGAACAGTCAGGGATGTTACATAGAGAAACCTTGTCTCGAATAAAAAAGGAAAGAGAGAAAAAAAAGGAAGGAAGGAAGGAGAGAGAGAGAGAGAGAGAGAGAGAGAGAGAGAGAGAGAGAGAGAAAGATTAACTAAACAGGTTCAAGCCTGAGACATTTGTAAATCTAGGCTCCTTTACTTTAGGAATTTGGGGTGGGGATAAAGTGTTTAAAAAGAGAGCTTGTCCCACAGGGTCATCACCCCATTGTTCTGACTGCACGATGAACTATTTCTTGTTACAAGGGCAGTTGACTGTTTCTTCCATCTGTGATTGGAAGCAGCTCCAGAAAGCAGATCTCGTCACTGGCAATGGTTACCGTGTTTTCTGGCTCTGCTTAAGTCTCGCTGCCCCTGTTAGAAGACTGTCACAGCTGTGGACAGCTCACTCTGGCTCTTGGAGTTTGCAGAGACGTCCCTGATAGCTCTAGCGGGAGAAACTTCAGACCTGACATCAGGGAGCGGTGTTTCTGTCCCAGGCTTTCCCCAAGCATGGCCAGGGGACAAACAACTCCACTTTTCCTCAGCTCAGCTTCCTGAACTTTAACAATATGGGGCGCGGGGCGGACCAGACTTTAGGCTCTTTAATACTCATGTCTTAATAGATTAAGACTCTGTGAACTATATACTAGGGTAGGAGCATAGCTTCCCTTTGGTGTTTGATGCTTTGAGTGGTATGTCTTGCATAACTTAGGGATCTAACCAGGCAGCCCTGCCCCTCCCTGGTGATCACAGGGAGCAGACCCATCTGTGAAGGTCTTCAACTTTTCCCTAATATTATGTTTTTTCTCCCACATATCAGGAAGTGTTTGTCTCACTTGATAATACTTTCTTGAAGCATATGATGGTGTCTTCTAGTTCGGCTCTTTCCACATCAGGGCTCTACTTCTCTGGAGCTTTGTAAAGATTTGTACATTTTGTGAAATGTAAAAAACATTCAGCCTTATTTAACAGCCTCTTCCTGAAATGGGCCCATAGAGAATTTATTCCTTCCCATGCCCCAAAATCCAAATAGTAATGTTGTGTTTTTCTATATGATGTGCTGCTTTGATGATTCTGGAGGCTGTATTTATTTCTGTTTTGTGATGGTTTTGATTTAGGTAGCAGTTCCTTCTTCTTCTTCTTCTTCCCTTCTTCTTCTTCTTCTTCTTCTTCTTCTTCTTCTTCTTCTTCTTCTTCTTCTTCTTCTTCTTCTTCTTCTTCTTCTCCTTCTTCCTCCTACTTCCCCTTTACCTCCTCCTCCTCCTCCTCCTCCTCCTCCTTCTTGCAGGATTGGTTTTTGGCTACTGCAGCTTCAGGAATGACATTAACTATGTTCTTTAGCCTGTCCCCTGTCCTGAACATAGAAGCCATCCTTGGGAAGGAAGGCTTCATGCTTTCCCTGGATTTCTTTTCAAGCTCTTTTTTGTCTTTGTATTTGATCATACAAAAATATACTGAGGGCCTCTTCACTTTTTTTTTTTTTTTTTTTTTTTTTTTTTTTTTTTTTTTTTTTTTTTTTTTTTTTTTTTTTTTTTTTTTTTTTTTTTTTTTTTTTTTTTTTTTTTTTTTTTTTTTTTTTTTTTTTTTTTTTTTTTTTTTTTTTTTTTTTTTT